>VWPU01001681.1:16395-72428 GCA_013398955.1 Callaeas wilsoni | reverse complement strand
CTCTCCTTCTCTTCCCTGCTCTTCCCTTCTCCTCTCCTCTCCTCCCTTCCCTTCCCTTCCCTTCCCTTCCCTTCCCTTCCCTTCCCTTCCCTTCCCTTCCCTTCCCTTCCCTTCCCTTCCCTTTTCAATAATATATTAATTTCATTGAATAAATGTACTCATATACATGCAGACAAAGTGCTTCCATTACTTACCCAATGGCATAGACCAAAACTGAGATTTTACTATATCAGAATCTTCCTAACTTAATCAAGGGGCAACCATTCAAATGTGTCTTTGATGCTAATTTAGCAAAAAATTTTTGTTAATATTTGGGTAAATATATGTATTTTAGTATAATTTATCCATCTCTAATAATCATTATATGTTAGATACAAATATTTAACCCCAAAGCTCCCCTACATGTTTTATAAAACTACATACAGGCAAGAGCTCTTTCATACATGCATTGGAAGAGCAGTGAAGTCACCTTATGAATATAATTGATGTGGAGGTTTATTTTGGTTCAGTCATTCTTTCAGGTTACTGAGATGCCCTGACTTGTCCAAAAGCAGGCCTGAACATGCTGAGCCTGGTACAAACTGCTGACCTGGAGACAAGTCACTTGGCACATGATATTCTGGCTCTCATTGTTTCTGATGTTATAATTTCACAACAGTAGCTTGAAGTCTTTCTAATAATCCCACTGCATATATAGTTTTTAGTGGGCTGCAGTGGTATAAACTACTTTGCTTCCTGGATTAGCACGGAAACTCTAGAGGTGCTTAAGACAGAATTTGGGAATAGTTGATGAGATGCAAAGAAAATTGAGAGAAATTAAGTTAATGCAGTTAAAGATCTTAATCCACTTCGAATTTTTCATTGCTTTTTAAAGTTTTATATTGGTCTTCACGGCTGTGTTGACTTCTTTTTGTGTGCATACATGTAGGATTGGTTCAGTTTTCAGTATTACTTTGTTTGATACTAATTAAATGTTTCAAAAGCTTTTATTTCTGGAAGGAATTATTTTTCAATTAGAAAAATAATTATTTCTGAGAACTAGGAAGAAAAAAGGAAATTAGGCAAGAACCTAAAAATCCTATAAAAGCTATGAAATTTCTTGGCTCTTTATCAGTTGTAAGTAGTACTTTTCTCAAAGTCCACAGAGCCATGCCAGATATGCAACCACAAATTTAGCAGATCAGCAGGCCAAAATTAAATAGCTCTTTAATGAAAACATAAATTATTTGCTAGCATCTTGTTCCAAAGACAGATTTTATCGCTGAAGGAAGAGGAGCTTGTTTATTTGAAACTGTTACATTGCAAAGAAAAGCAATATTTTTCTCTGTGTGATAGCCACATTCTCTTTTCTTTATTCAATTTTTTTTCCCCTCCCTGAAAAAACACCAGGTAGCACATTGCTATGGAAACACAATGGATGTATTTTTCTTAACAGAGTAATTTAAAAATCTATTTAATTAAAGCAATCCAAATGGATGATTGCATATTACTTTGAGGAATAGGCATACAAGTTAGCCCAACATGCATCCATTCAACAATGCTAATTACTCATTCATGTGGTCTACAGACAGGACAATTCACATGTTAAGTCTGCTCAAGTCTCAGCTGAACAAAATTGAAGTAAGTGGCATTGCTTCATTTTGCTACAGGTTTGGGGTGGACAGGGTGCCACAGCCTACTTTTCAACTAGTGACCTAAACAATGTCAATTTGACCAGGTGTCTGAGTCACATTTTAAGCTAAACTTAAATACACTTTGTATACACTTGTAACTAAAACAGATTCCATAATGGCATTTCTACTGCTTTAAGCCTGTGGGGGCTTAACCAAATTAAAATGAATGCTTTATAAGAAGACCTAGATTGGCCATGTAGAACAAGGGTAAGCTCAGTCCTCTGGTGTGTGGAATGTTCCCAGTTCTAGTGGTACACAATTTCAAGGGGAAATGGTGCACATAGTTGAGGCTTCAGAAGAGAGGAGTAGACCTCTGTGAGCTTAATGGAGCCTAAAGCTGATTTAGTGAGACAGTTCTTTAACTTGAGACTCGATAGTTTAGCTGAAAAACATCATTTGGTTATAAAAGCAGGATTTGAAGACACTAGTTCTTACATTAACAGTTATTTTATTTGTTAACATGCAAATGTATTCCAAGTGTTCTGAGTGTCCCTGTAACAATACTTTAATATATATATTTTAATACTTTTTAGTATACTGTGATATATTGGAAAAAATAAAATACTTGCAGCTTTTGCTCTTTTAGCAGCTACATATTAATGTTGTGGGAAATGAGCATCACCTGATTCTATGAAATGAAGAGGGGGTTTGCTTTCAAAAGACCCAGAGTGACAAATACTTTTTGCTAGTTGAGAGAACAACAAACTTTGAGTCATGAAATTGGGGATAACTAAAATGTGAAGTTAACCATCATCAATTTACTCAGAGGCAGGCATTCCATGAATAAGCAACCATCACTGATCATAGCTTGAAAATGTTGCACTGGGTTTATGTGGCAAGGTTTTGGCATCAGGAGGGCTGCAGAGGCGGCTTCTGTGAGAAGACGGCAGAAGTTTCCCCGTGTCAGACAGAGCCAGAGCCAGCTGTCTGCAAGAGGGATCTACACCTGGCCAGAGCAGAGCCCACTGGTGACAGTGGTGTGACAACACTTTTAAGAAGGGGTAAGAAGTGCTGCACAAGAGCACTTGAGGACGAGGAGGGAAATATGAGACTAAGAACTCTGCAGACACCAAGGTCAGTGATGCAGGAGGGGCAGGAGATGCTCCAGGTGTCGGAGCAGAGATTCCCCTGCAGTCTGTGGTGAAGATGTGGTAAGACAGGCTGTCCCCCTGCAGTGCATGGAGGCCCCTTTTGGAGCAGAGGTCCAACTGCAGCCCATGGAGGATCCCATACTGGATAAGCTGGATGCCTGAAGGAGGCTGTTCCTCCACGGAGAGCTCATGCCAGAGCAGGGTCCTGGCGGGACCTGTGGCCTTGTGGAGAGAGGAGTCCATGCTGGAGCAGGTTTGCTGGCAGGACTTGTGATCCTGAGGGGCATTCATGCTGGAACAGCCTATTTCTGAGGGACTGGACCCTGTGAAAGGTGCCCCCACTGGAGCAGTTTATGAAGAACTGCAGCCCACGGGAATGACCCATGTTGGAGAAGTTCATGAAGGACTGTATTCAATGGGAGGGACCCCATTCAGGAGCAGGATGAAGTGCAGAGACCACAGTACACTGACCCATGAGATTTTTGTAATATTTTTCTCCTCCTGTCCTGTTGAGAAGCAGGAGTGAAAGAGCAGATTGGTGTGCACCTGGCATCTAGGCAAAGTCAACCCATTACAAAAGTAATTGTCAGTTTGCTATCCACAAAGGAGTTAAGTTGTAATAGGATAAATGTTCTCACCAACCTTTATTAAAAAACGTCTACAATGGTTTTTAAGTGATTAAAGTGAATTTTTTTGTGCATCCTCAGAATTTACTAAGGTCAATTAATTCTCAGTTGCAAGGACTATAACCAGTAAGTGTTTGCACAGGCAGTAAGAGAGGTATTCAGAAGGGCCATGCCCAGGGTGATGGTTCAGATGTACCTTCTTGCCTCACTGAACACTCTAAAGATGCAGACATGCCTAAGAAGATTTGTCTGAAACTAGTTAATTTACCTCATTCTCATTTTCTCATTGACTGAGTCAATTTTTCATTATGTTTAATCAAATCAACACGAACCTTGTAATTTATTTCTTAATTAATATGGCCTTATTTTTAATATTGATGAACAGTCTATTTAGGAAATTCAATCATTGATGCCTAAAAGAAACCTGCAATGACTACAGAAAGTAACATCTTTTCCCCCACCCAGTAAATGCCTTGTAACATTTATAACTTCTGTTACGCAAAATTTTATACTAAGTAATCCTTACAGTCCATTTTGTACATAAAGCCTATGGAATAATAAATATTCTTGTCTGAACCAGGCTAAGTAACCTTGTAATATAACCTCATACATTCTTTTCGGCAATCTTAACAGTGTTTTTATCTTTTAAAATATATTCTTGTATTCGTCATCCAACTATTGCTTCATACATAGTCACTATAACCTTTATTTATGTTCTTGTATACATATGTAGAGCGAGTTGTGTGTGTGTTTATTGGTTAAAAAGGTAATATATTATAAAAAATGACAAGTGGAAAAGGAAATATCTGAACATGAATAAAACTCACTTGTGAACCAAAGTCAGCAGCCGAGCAGAGGGCTGGATTAAAGGGGCTCCTTGTAAATGGCTCCAGGGGCTATTTCACAGTCCCTCCTGCTCCCTCCTTCCATCTTGCACTCAGCAAAGGTTTTCCTTAGACAGTATACTCTGAGTCCATGGCCTCGAGCGTTGTTGGGTGGACTTTCAGGCATCCGTCTCTGGTCACATGCAAACAGTGAAATGCATGTGTTTGGCCCTGCAGCTCGACTTTGAAGCATCACTTCGATTTCAGGGGGCTGTATCTTGGAGAAAAGCAAGCAAATTTACTTCCAAGAGGTTTAATAATGTACCAGTAATAATACTGTAGTTGAATAGATATTAATAATGAGTAGTTTCCAGCTTTTTCTTCAAAAAGAGGAATTTACATTTGCAGTAATTTATTCTGAATTTACCCTTTGTGCTTACAGCTGATCAAAACAATAAATTACCCTCCCTCTCCTATGCTGTGTTCCTCCTGCTGTCGTACCCAGCTTTTGTATGGAAACTGATGTCCCTGCATGATTGTGCAAACCAGTGTAAGAAATTCCTTAAACTTCAACTTCCTTGTGGATGCTGGCTGCATTTTCACTGCCTGGGGTCCCCAGATATGAAGATCATTATCAGCTATTGCCTCATGCATCTGCTTTTTTTTTTTCCATGGCAATATAAGAATAATAAATCATTTATCACAAAAGAAATACCTCTGGAAAGTACTTCCCAGTGGTAAGAGACAGATCCCTCAACTACTGATTCAGTGCTGTATTTAGTATTCCATACTCAAAATTTCTGAGTATATAACAGCTGGGTCTATCACCATCATGACAGAGGATGGAGGAGTTCCCATTCTGACTCATAACCGGTCTCATTTATGCCATCAGCAATTTGAAACCTTCAGTTGTTTCCAGCCACGGCTTATTATTGTCCACTGTACTGATGCAGTTACTGTGTACCAACTATATTTATTTTGCTAGCCTTCATACAAAATGGGGCAGAAACATAAATCAAAGCTCCAGAGTAATCAGCAGGTAAGTTGCCAGTCAAAGAAAAAAAATCTATCCTTTTACATCACTGTAAGAGGCTCATAATTTATGTCAAGGGAGAAGTAATAGGAGCACCAGGAAGCAATTTCCTTCTAGTGGCCCATGCAAAGGGAAGACACATTATTTGTTTAGTGGTCTGGAGACAGGCACTGGTGCCTCACTTCCCATCCCTACAAAAAGCAACAAACCAAAAAGGGATTATGGAGAGCTATAAAATATGAGACAGTGTTTTTAGGTCTTCAGTATTATTTTATGCTTTGTAATTTCTGGAATCAACTCTATTAGGTTATTCATTTTTATTTTGATTCACTATTCAAAGAAAACATTTTCAATCCTTTTTTTGCTTTCTTTTTCCTTCACTTTTTAGCTTTACTGCTGAATCTGTCTGCCAAGGCAACTTCTAACATTTTTTAATTTATCTGTAAAGGGCAGGTTTGAAGCACAAAGGTAAAATATTTTTTCCACTCCAGATCTCCACATAGTTCTTGCAGATGTATGTATTGTTTTAGGCTGTTCTTTCAAATCTAATTCTCTAGACATTTTATTTTAATTCTATAGTCCTACAACTTCTTGGTAAATATCAGTAGTACCATTTTTTTCAGCATCACTGTTACTTAAAGAAGGAGTCCAGGAAAGGCTTCGCAAACTATTGCTTTCTTCTAAACTCTTGGTTGTCAAAGAAATGGAACTAAAGAAAAAAAATGCATTTTTAAATGGATGGAGATTTGGGTTAGGTAAACAAGGCAGATTATTTTAAAACAGTATTCATTCTGCTCCTAGCATCCAGAATAGACTTGTTAAAATATTTGTGAAAGTTAAAAATTTGCATTTTTCTGAAGCAAATCAGATCCCCAGGTATCTTGAGTGCAAATCCCTTCTCCTCTTGTAAAAGAAAATAGCATCTTTAAATCCCTGCTCAGACAGACAGTGATGTGAAGACGTATATGGTTTTTTCCTTGCTCGTTTTGACCAGACATTTCTTCCTATTGACTGAAGTGCCATTTCCAATGAAAAGTTGGGTGCCTGAGCAATCAAATTTTTACAATGGAAAAATGCTCTCATAGTAAATTGCTCCTAGTCATTATTCTTGCTTGTCATTTGGACTGAGGGACAGATTCTCTGCCGTTTTCTACTTTCAGCCTTGGTGACAGGAAGACAAAAGTCTTCAGCTGTAATACACTTGCTTGTACGACCTCTGAGCAGCAGAGTTTCTGTGACAACTGGCACCTACTCAGCCTTGGTGAACGACCTAAGCCTGGAGAAGTGACATGGTTAGCTGGGAGGCAGACCTCAGACCTCTCACACATGTACCTGCTCCAATGAATGCATAATTAGTCAGAGAGGTAATTTTCCTGACTTCTTCCGTAGTTCTCTCTTTGCTTTTCTTCATGCTGCAGTTATGCTGAAATAGGAACTTTAGCCCTTGGGGTGTAATAGCATTGATTAATCTTTTTGAACTTGAGAGAGAGGGTCACTTCTCTACCTCATACACAGCAGAATTTTCTAAAGGAGAGGTCTGTGTGTATTCATTTTAGCGTGGTATCAGCAATGCTGGAATGACGTTATTGGAGTTCTGCATTACTTTTGCATTCTGTAGCCTTTGTCAATAGATCAGCATTTCGTTGTCTGACCTTTTTGTTTGTCTCTTGTTTAGCCTCATTAACCTTTGAGGAATGAGGTGCATTGGACAGTAGGCAATCAAAACACAGAAAACCTGAGAAGGTCAGGGAAATGTGGTGTGCAGCACAATTCATATAACAAAATGGTACATATTTCCTTTCCCTGCTGTCACACTCTTCTACTCAATGTTTCTTAAGGGAGGTATCAAAACAGGTGAGTTAAGTCTGTGCTGGTCCCCCAGAAGCATTGCTCATCTCCTGTGTACGTAGAGGTCTTCCCTGTGATATTTATTACAACATGCCTGCTTTTCTAGAGTAATTTTTAAAGTGTAGAATTTGTGAAAAACATCAGTTTGACAGTAAGAAAAGGAGCAAGGCTGTACCACTTTAAATAAGTACAACTGATGCATTCAGTTCTGTCTCATGGGAACTTGGTTTTAAAAGTAAAAAAACTCCATTTTGACAGAAATTTCTGTGCCAATTTAACTGTTTTATTATAAGACCCTTAATTACACTGGCACAACTTTCTTACTAGGGTAGGGGGAGAACTTTGCAATCATCTTTGCTAGTGGAAGACACAGGTGCCCTGCACCTTGCTGGGGTCACCACTCTATAGCCCACCTAACAGAAGGGCCCGTAAGGACAGTTACCCCTATAGACCCCCTGTAGACCAGGCAAAGGCAGGCTTAAGCAGGTTGGGGTTACTGGGGGGAGACTGCACGTGCACTCCCCTCCACACAAGAGAGAAATGAAGGCAGCAACACCCATCCAGCTGTCATTGACATGCAGCTGAGAATAGTAAAATCTTCATTGCATATGTAAATATGAGAAGGATACCTGTCCTGAGTTTAGGCAACAAATAAATGAGTGTAAAAAAGCCCTGATAATGTAGACATTTGTAGCCTCTTGGACTAACAGCTAGTCTGTAAGTTACCACGTTTAACTGGCAGTATTGAACCATCTAACATTGTCCCTTTTGACTTCTTCCAGAGCATGATTTGTGAGCATCTACACGATATCTAATTTTAATTATATGTACAGCAGACGTAGTTCTGTGTCATTTAAAAAGTCTAGAAGCTAATTTATCATACTGGAAAGACAAGGAGTTACTAGAGAGAGTCCACCAGAGGGCTACCAAAATGGTGAAGAGACTGGAGTATCTCTCTCATGAGGGAAGGCTGAGGAAGCTGGGCCTGCTTAGCCTGGAGAAAAGACTGGAGAGAACCTTATCAATGCATACAAATATCTGAAGGGCAGGTGTCAAGAGGATGGGAACAGATTCCTCTCAGCCGTGCCCAGCAACAGGATAAGGGTCAATGGGCACAAAATGACACACACAGAGTTCCACGGAATTTGTACGAAAACCTCTTCACTTTGAGGACATTGGAACAGACTGCCCAGAGATGTTGGGGAGTCTCTTTCTCTGGAGCTACTTAAAACTCACCTGGATGTAAACCTGTGCAAACTTTCTTAGGTGAACCTGCTTTAGCAAGGTGTCTAGGCAAGATGATCGCCAGAGGTTCCCTCCAACCCCAACCACTCTATGACTCTGTAACAATAGGAGTGATGAAGTAGACAATGATTAGGACTGCATTTTACAGAACTGTTTTAATAACAAAAAGGAGGAAAATTCCTCTTCATTACTGATAAATGTTTTGTTTCAGAAATAAAAAGAAAAAAAAGGTTATGCTAATTTTAAAATAGACCTAGAAAATCCTAAGGATTTCTTATTGACATATGTGTGTCCATACCTACAAGAGAGTAGTCACAATCTTGGGTGAGAGCCAGCATCTTCCTGCAGTTTTAAAACACAGCAAAAGATAAAGGAAGCATACTTTCACACGCAGGGAATAATGATTTTTTTAAATACCTTTGAAGTTTTTTTTTGTAATGAAGATGAAAAAAGTCTCGGCAAAAACAAGGGTTGATTTTTTATTGTGATGTTTATGTCATGTAAAGAGGAAACAGTGTTTGTATAAAGCTTTCAGTTTTAAAAACATAACTATGTGGATGCACAAAGCTGTACTATTTATCCAGCAAAAGTATGTATGCCAGTTTGGAAAGACAATCCATGATAGGGGTGCTCAGCACTCTCTCTTGACCATTTTCACTGACATAAGTGACATTGCTACAGCATAAGCAGGATTTGGTTCTCTGAAGTTGTGCTCTGACTGTTATGCTGTAGATTGCAGTACCTCACGTTTGCTGCTAAGAGAGAAGTGTAAAATGTACTATAGTGATGTCAGTCAGAACCTGAGAACTCAGTGGCATTACTCTTGTACTTTGAGTTAAGCAAATGCTTTATGAGATCCAGAGTGGAAATTGTGAATCTCAGGGTGAGAAAACATCATTCTAACTGAAAGTCTTCCTTTCTTTTGTAAAAAAAAAAAAAAATTAAAAAAAAAATCTCTACACCTTTAGTCAAGAAATGAAAAAACCTAAGAACACCAAGAGCTGTTCATTGCAAAGCCAAGCATGGCTGAGCTTTATAGAGCCAGAATCTGGATTTTTATAAAGCATGTGATTTAGTACCACTAAGACTTAAACAGGTTTTCAGGTAGAAGATGAAGCAAGCATGAGCCCCTAACTCCTGTTCCTGCAGCAGCCCTGTCATAACTGCTGGCAGCATCTGTTCTATCAGCACTAAAATAAGCATGTAAATAAGGAGGTGACCTAAGCAAACTTAGGTATTTCTGCTCCAAGAAAAACACAGTGATATAACTGTCTGGTAAGAGAGCAAAGAAAATAGTGGGTTTTTTCATTGCTTCATTTCCTAATTTCTTTCTCTTTTTTCTCTCTCATATAGAACATGTCTGAGAGAGCTCTAAACCCTAGAAAGGATCAAGACAGATTCCTCCAAACTTAAGGACAAGAAGTGAGACAGGAACCAGAAAAGCTTTTTCTAACTACACTTAGATTTTACTAAATGGATAAGATTTGAGTAGTGCAGAGAATACTTGTGTCTCACTTGCTTTATAGTTCCTCTCTTCCAATAGGAGTTTTCATGCAGTGGTGGTATCCTGTGGCTTCGCTCAAAAGACTTTTGTGCTCCCTGTGTGACCATTCTGGACCTGAGCAACTAGCCAGTTTGAATTCTCACAATCCAAATCATGTCTGATCAGGAACTGCTGTGCCTGTGGCAGACCCCACCAGAAGTGGCAGGGCTGTGACCATCTCTGTGACTGGCCCATGCTGCAGAGAAGCTGGGGTCCAGTCCCTCTAGCTCTCCTGGTAAGCTTATGCCTTGAACATTTAAGGACACTCTGGTTTTCATACTTGCAGGGAGACCACACTATCCAGAAATATAAGCATTCCTGTAGGCATTACAATGATGGCACTTTAAGATTTGAGACCTAGCACTGGGGGAAGGAGATAGTCAGTGGCCATTTCTTTCAGCCTCAGACAGGAATACAAATTCTTTGTTTTCTCAGTAAAAAAGGCAGCAATAATAATAGTATCCTATTGGGAAACTGATTTCCTTTTTAGAAGCTCAGGGCAAGACGGATATTCAACCAGCTGAACTGATGCCTTTCATTGCAAAGGTCTGTTCATTTCACCTGGCTCGAGGCCTCTAATTAAGGAAAGAAATTTTTCTTTGACTCCTAAAAATCACTGGGTATAATATAAGAGGATAAAAAGCTCTCTTGGAAGGAGATTACCTCTACTGTGACTCCCTGTCAGGTAAAGGGAATGTCCCTGAGGTGAATTAAATCAGATTTGGCGTAAATAAGGTAGTAAATGATGCAAAATGAGATGATAACAGGATGCTCTATTGTGAACTACGGAGGTATTTAAAGTCACAAAATATTGTGTATTTTGCTAGGCTACTCTAAAAAAAAAAATATGGCAACTGGCTTATTTCGTGCTATTTTCTACAAAATATAAACTCTTTACCTTAAAAATTTACAGAAACATGTTTCAGATCTACTGATAGTCTATGACTCAGTGAGGAACATTATTCAAATACATCGAACATTTATGTACAGTTCTCTGCTTCCTGAGAGTACTATAACTCTTGAGAAATGGCTGATGATAGTGCTTCCTGAATAGCCAGGACAAACATGATTTTGTACAGCTTTCTGAAAGTTTAGGATATGGGAAAAAAGAAAAGGTATGTCCAGAAATTCTTTTTTGCTTTCATCTTTAGATACTGATAATGCATATTTAATTCCCTTTAATTCCCAGTTCAGATGAATTTGAGATTTTCTTTCATTTATAACCATGATTTTCCATTCCATGCTTTTCAGGTGTGATGTCTTTCAACACAGGACTTTTTTCACTGAAGCACAATGGCTTATAGCACACAGCCAATATAAGAACAAGGTTAGGAACAAGGCAAGGTTGAGGAAGTAGCTCCCAAATGCAATGTCCCAGGTTCCAGCAACCTATGGCTCAGCGATTAATGCAGATGTCATTACTTTGTGTTTAGTAGTCCTTGATGTATTTCTGCTGGTTCTTTCTGAAACCAAGTAAACTTTCAGCATTCTCCGGATCTTGGGACAATGAATTGCACAGTTTACCTCTAACTTCTGCGGAAAAAGGATTCTATTTTTTTATTTGCTACTTGCATTTGATAACTTCTGATATTTGTATCATGAGAAATGATGAATTACTGTTCCTTATTTCCCTTTACTCGTGTTTTTATAAAGTTTTATTATATTTCCTTGCAGGCAATTATTTTTCAGGCTTCAGAGTCTAAATTTATTGAGTTACATTTTCAGCATGCACTATTTTATACTTGTCTTGTCTTTCTTTGCAGCTATTCTAGTTCTGCTTAGGTGTTTTAGTGACAGAAGTGGAACACCCATTTAAAATGTAATGTGGATTTATTCCATAGTATAGGGATATTTTTTGCTATAGCCAATGTTCCTTTCCTAAAAGATATTAATATCATAGTTGCTTTTCTGAAAGTACCCTATTTAACATATTATGAGGAATATTAGCTAGTTCAGAATGCATCAGTGGGTATGCATCTAGCCAGTGCTAGTTTTCCTATGTACATTACCTTATTTTTATCAGTAATTTACTTCCCAGTGCATTGTTCAATGACTTACCTCCAGCATGTCCTTTCTTAGCCATTTTCTTCAGGCTTTTGTACTTACTAGCCGAAATTTATAATCATGATAAGATATTGTTATCTTCCTTTTTATACTTTCTCCAGATTTGTTTACGCTTGTCATAATTAACCATTTATATGTATTTTGAAAAGTATCAGATTTAACTAAGCTTCCTCTGGCATGTAAATGAGTCTCTCACCTTTTGAGGTTATTCTGCTTCTTACTTTGCAGCTAAGAATCCACAAGACAACTTTCATTCTTATCTTATGACACTAATATTCTATATTCTTTTAGTGACAGGGATTTCATTAAAAAAACCAAAAAACACAGAAAACAACAAGTAAATGATGTATTAACTGAATAACTCTGGTCTATAAACTTATTTAGGTTAATTCTGGCAACTCCACTGATATGTAGTCATGACACTTGTCTACAGAATCTACATTGGTTGTTCCTCAAAATTCCCATCTTCTTCTGATCCATTTTCTTCTTTGGTCACAATTAGCAAGCAGACCAATATAGGGTTTTGTGGTGGATATCTGCTACACACTACCTGAGCAGAAAGACAAAATAGGTATGGCCTTTCCAGACAGCTAGAAGAAACCTTGAATTTGCAGATTTGATCCTCATGGGAGGCTTTACAGTCTGCCATTTAGGATCACTACGGATGTGAAGGTCAGGGACAGCTTTGGCTGCAGTGATGGTGGAGTTCAGGGTCCTGAAAGCAGAATACAAGGCAAAAAGCAGGATCGCCTTGAGCTCTGGAGAGCAATCTTTTGCCTCTGCAGGGATTTTCTTGGAAGTATTCTCTAGGATATGTCCCTGGAGTGGAGTGCAGGAGAGCTGCCTGATTTTCAAGAATCACCTCTTTCCGGCTCAAGATTGACACATAGCAACGTGCAGGAAGTCAGACAAAGGCAGCAGAATGTCCATAAGGATTAACAAAGACCTAAATTCTGACTAAAATCAGAGGGAAAAAGAAAGCACACAAGACTTAGAAGCAGGCACAGGTGTCCTGGGAAGAGTATAGGGATACTGTCTGAGCAGGCAGGAATGGGGTTAGGGAAGGTTTGAAGGACAAGAAAAGCTTCTGCAGGTATTTCATCTGCAAAAGAAAGACTAGGGAAAATGTTGGCTTGCTGTTGAATGGTTCAGGGGACCTGGTGACAAAGGACACAGAAAGGCTCACCTCCTTCACATCTGTCTTTAACAGTAAGTCTTTCAGGAATTCCAGGCCCCTACAATCAGTGTGAAAGTTCAGAGAAAGAAACTTTTATCCTTAGTAGAGGATGATCAGGTTAGAAGCTTTTTAAACCAACTGGACTTGCTACAGCCCATGGGAACCTGTTGGGATGCACCCCCAGGTTCTGAGGGAGTTGGTTGATGTCGTTTTGAGGCCACTACTGATAATTTTTGAAAGGTCACAATGACAGGGGAAGTTTTCTGAGAACTGGAATAAAGCACTCTCAGAAGGTTTGTTGATGACTGAAAATCTGAAGGGGTGGTTGACATAACAAAATGTTGCACCACTGTTTGAAGGGACCTTTACAGGCTGGAGAAACAGGAAAAACAAACAGGAAAACCAGAAACTTGTGAAGCTCATCAAATGGAAATGCCTCCTCCCTGCCCCTGGGGAGGAATAACCCCATGCACCAGTACAGGCTGGGGCCAGCCATCTGGAAAACAACTTTGCAGGGAAGTGCCTAGGAGTGCTGGTGGAGTAAAGCAAGAGCCAGCAAGGTACCCCTACAGAAAAGAAGGCCCCAGTTTCCTGGGCTGTGCTAGGCTGTGTTAGAGCACTGTTAGAGAGGTGATCCTTCTCCTCTGCTCAGCCCTGGTGAGTCACATCTGGAGTGCTCTGTCCACTGCTGGGCTCCCCGGGACAAGCAAGTCTCGGACACATTGGAATTCACATATAAAAAAGTAAAGCTTTATTAATGTGAGGGTGTTTGAACAAGGAACAGATTGCCCAGGGGGGTGTGGAATCATTCAAAGTTTGTCTGGGTATTTCTGTAAGCAGCTGACTTCTCTTCTGGCTTTGAGCAAGGGTTTGATTACCTCAAGACAATCTCCAGAGATTTCTTCCAACATCACTGATTCTGCATTTCCATGTTTTTCTGATTGTTACAGCTTCTACCAGTTTTCCCAGTGCAGGTGTCAGAAACAGTTGTCAATATTTTACCTTTAGAGCTTTCAAATATTCTTTTGCTACGTTCTATTCACCTGATATTAGTAAAATTGTATGGAATTTAGTTTAGCAGCACAGATTATAATATTGAGATTTTATTTTCCTTTTTTTCCGATTTTTTTTTTCTGATATTAACATTTGTTATTTCATTTTATGTATTTTTCTAAAGTCTCTTCTTCTAACACTTTTATCAGAGTCAGATTCTTCAGTCTATTCCAAGTAAAGAAAGTTTCAGTCATCACAACTTTTCTAATATCTCTACAGTGAATACAGGTATAAAGGATTTAGAAACTTCTCTTCTTTTTTACACTTTCATTTTACGGCCCCACAGTCTATTCATCTCTGGTTTTGGAATACTTATTAAATATTTATTATTAGTCCTTATGTCATCAGCTCTTATGTGTTCAGCTCGGTAGGACAGTTCATAGACTCCCTGGTGTTTAAAAGGATACACCATCTGTGCATTATATTTATTGATACCTGGGACAAAATACTCTTTATCCAAAACCATGCTTCAGGGATATCAAAAAGTTGAACTATTTTTTTCCTTTTCTCTGGTGTTCAGAATTTACAGGTAATGACTTTGACCCCATCAGGACCTTTTCAGGTAATAGATAACCAGAAAGATGTGTATGACTGGAGAAGAGTGTGTGGGGTCAAGATGTTCAATTTCCAAAAGATCTTTAAGGGATAAAGCTAAAGATTTTAAAGGACACTGCTAGACACAAGTGCAGTGATATTGAATTTTAATGAATACAGCTGCATCTGTAGATAGTCCCAGTTCTGTCTTACAGCTATGAATTATGGTCTAAATAATGTTTGCTTTATCTTCTTTAGGTCATTAGGACTTCTTTGTACACATTAGTATTTTTTGTAGCTATTCAATGTCACTTTATCAGAGTTCTCATTCTCTAAAAAATACCCATTCTTTTTGTATTCATATATATGTTTGTGGGTATATTTGTTTGCATTGTTGGATGAATATGTGTTTCTATAGGCTTTATTACTGGAACCATTATGATATGCGTACATCAAAATTGAGAACCCTCATTCAGTATTTCATAAAACATGAAATTCTTTTGGATTGAATTTTAGGATTTAAAAAAATGTATTTTCTCTTCAATATAGTGACCAATAAAGGAACAGGAAAATATGAGGTAGTGAAAAATAGCGTTTTTTTACTCAGTATGGAACCAAACAATAAAAGCAATTGTGCCTACAACTGGAGTGCAAAATGTCCTGAGAGGAGACATTTTTAGCACTTAAAATTAATTTCTGTGAGACTAAAATGAAGATACTTCTATAAGAAGCAGAGTTTCAGATCAGACATATTAACATCAATATTTCTTTGGATAGTGTTTGCCAGAAATTCACTTGTTCATAAACACTGTTGTATTTTTTTCCATCATTTCAAAGATGGGATGTTAGTTCCAGTGAGATATTATCTGTTTTAAATGACCATACTTTAACTTGCCTAGTTTCGTGTGGAATATAGATAATATACTATGTGAATTCAGACTGACTGCTTGTACTACAGTCCATAAGATAAATCTGCCACTGTGAAAGTGCTTTTATCTCCAAGACAGAGAAAGGTTTTTTCACCAAACTGCTGCCAATTTTGCCACAGAAGTGTTTATGGATCAAAATTCAGATGTAGCTCCACCTTTTCATCAGACAGCAAGAAATTTGAAGTTGGGTAAAGCAGGCATATTGTCTGAGGGAAATAGGTGAATTTCACACTATGCTACATTGTTGATAGAGAATTTTGACCAAAATAATGTTTTATGTTAAAATCTCAAATCCCTATATTTTATTGCTAGGAATGAGTATGAGCCTTGAAATAAGAAACTGTTCAAAGGATGGCTAATTTGTCCCCCTACCTTAATATATGGGAAATTACTTCCATGAAACATGGCTCTTAAATGGACAGACCTTTCCAGGTTACAATCACTACGCTGAATCCTAAAGGAAAGAGACCAGAGGTAATTGCAGAGGTGAAGAACAACTGAAATATATTCACGGCAATGTCTCACACTATGAACTATGTATTATGATGGTTTTCTTTCTCATTACTTTGGGACTATGGACGCTTGCATAAAACAGGCTTGAGATCACCACTGCTCTCATTCAACACACAGTGCAACTCATATCTGGGTTAATTTGAATAGGTACATCGACAGCAGTCTTGTCTATAAACCAGTAAAAGCTGTTAGAGTTAAATAATCCAATAAAAAGAGAGGTGCTTCAACTGAGCAGAAGTGAAAAGGGCTATACCGATTTTCCGATAGATCTGAAATTCTGGGATTATAGAAAACAAAAAATTAGCAGAGATAATTTGTCACTTTATTATTGACTGGAAATGACAGATAGTTGCATATGTTTTGAGGATGCAGAGAGTTTATTTTCTGCTTGTCAAGCAAGCTGTTCACAGAACCGAATTTAATCTGTCATAAACCATCTTTTTATTTCCCCCTATTCAATCAAAGTTATGTTTGTCTTTACACAGAAACTGCTGTTCAAATTAATTATGAATGCTTAAAAAATACAGACTGAATTTCACCAATGGTTAGCTAGTCCTTTGTATAAAAAATTAGTCTTTCTAATGAGGTCAGCTTTGGACACAGTGATTTGTTAGAAGCAACAGACCATACTCCAGTTCATCAAAACTTCATTATATTCCAGTTCCTAAAAGTGCCAAGAAAAAATAACATTGTAATCTAAGATGTCAAGGAAATAACGTATCCAAACAGTTTATGTGCTTAAAGCCTCACTGAGGTGGTGCCGTGCTGTACCTTCTTTTTTATTACATCTGGCAATACATTAGATCAAACTTTTACTGCAGGAATAATCCACAGTGCAGAACATAGTCCTATTATCTTTATCAGAGGTTTTGAAAGTTATCTTGCAATCGAGAGCTTCTTCAGGTTCTTGGGGCTGTGTGGCATCTGCCTCCTTCATGGCTGTTCAGAGCGGAGGAAGGATAAAGAGGTCTTGAAAAGAGTTTGCAGTGTCATCTGTCGCAAGGTCTGTACAAGACAAGGGGGCAACGTGCGCTCCATGGCTCGTGTCCCCCTGACCGTCCTCAGGACCCTTCAGGGTTTTGGCTGTGCTTTCTGCTGACATCAGTCACGAGGCTTGCAGTCTTGCAGTTTCAGCTTTGGTCCATGACTAAATTCTGCCTTTTCCCCCTTGGCATGTCAGTGCTTCTTTAGGTCTGTTGCTCAGGTACTATAATGATGATCACTAGGGGGGTAAAAATGCCTCAAAAAGGGCATACTGTATTTCAGTGTGCAAACTAGGAGGTGCAGGAAAACTGAAATCTCTCTGTGCCCTATGCCCTGAATTCTTGGAGTGCGTTATTATACCTGAGTCCTGCTTTTCTGCTTCAAAGGAGGCTCTAAAGTGATCATTAATGTTCCCTTGGTATAACCTTACCATTCTGATGAAATTCCATCTCAGATAATTGCGTTCTGCCTTCTCAAATTCCCTGTGCCATTTCAGCTGGATATGAGATTCTTTCCTCACTATCTGTTTCTAGCTGTTGTGAGCAATTGTTGTCTAGAGGCAATGCTGCAGTGGGTGAGCAATCTGCTTACATTGTCTCTCCTTCATTTATTTCCCGAGGGAATGTTGATTCTTAATTTAATATTTTTAAAATACTTTAGGAAAAATTGTAGTAAGTATTGGCAAAACATTGCTTTCGTTGCTATTTCAATGGGTCTGATACTTCGATAAAAGGTATATAAAACAGTATAACATTTTAAATAAGGTGTCTACTATGTATAGTAATTTTATGAGGCTTGCAACTCAGATGTAAATCAGTCCTATTTCTTCTGTTTCCTAGTGGTAGAAGACTTGCCTTGCTCCATGAGGCAGAAATAGGAGATGATGAAGTGAATGTACATGATAGCAGGAAGGAAGAGGAAATTGGGGTTGTACATAAAGCAAGAAAACTAAACTAAATACAGTGTCCTTTCCCTTTCTGAGATGTGATGTGGAACATTTAGTTACATGACAGAATGACAATTTTGTTGCTATTATGCCTTCATGACTGTATTGATTAACTTGTTCAACCAAAATAAAGATGTTTTCTTTGGATTCAATATAGAATTTGCTTTAGTGGAATGCGACTCAAATATAGAACCAAGGGAATGATTTATTTCTGGCTGAGTTATGAACTACCCTGTGTTTTGACAAAGGGTGGTAAAAGTCTTTGGACATGTCCCACATGATAACAGAACTTATTTATTGAGAGCAAATCCATTAATAATATTTTTAAGTATAAGGGGAATTTGGCTCCATGTGTTGAACTAGTATACATAATTCCTTGCTACAGTTCTATAGAGAATGATCTTTGCTATAATTATCCTCACTGGAGGTAAAGGGAGAAATCTGTTGAATTCAGATGTTAACATATAATGCTCTCTATTCATACTGTGCTTGTTTCCACAGCTATTGAAATAACCTTGGCAGTTGCAGGGCAATGGGAAGCTTAATTAATTCTTTGTGTACTGTCACCTACAACTGGAAAGCACTGTCAGTGTCAGGAAGGGCACTCCCTATCACACTCCCTGAAAATTTGTGCCTGAAATGGATTACTAGATCATAGTAGACCATCCAATCAGATCTCCTTTATATTAGATATGGTATTGAATTTTATCCAGAAATTAGATTAGAAGGAATCAAAAACTGACCCACAGAGTCTGTTACTATTTTGGAGAAATCCCATCCAGTGGTTAATCACCCTAAACATGAAGTAAAATCTTTATTCTTTGTTTCACTTGTTTTGGCTGCAGTTGTCAGCTTCTTTCTATAACCTAAGTAGCCCCTTAAGATCTTTCTTTCAACTTAGATGCTATGTACTTGAATAATTTCATAGAGCTTTATTTTTATTATTCGAAAAATTTTGCAGTTTAAAAAAATTATTCTACACCACCAGATATAGTTGAAACATTTTAACAGAAAATATTCATTTTTGTAAAACTAAAACTTTCTAAAAACCCATTTCTAAATCTAATATATCAAACCTTACAGAAAAATCAATATGATAGCTGATAGACTTCTGACTTGAGCTTCAGATACTATCTGTTGTGTGCATACCAGCTGAGAAGTTTTGTCATGTTTTTATTTTGTTTTCTATTTTGTGTGAGATTTGTACTGAAATTTCATTTTATGAAATTGTTTGCCATTTTTTATTTTCACTGTAATTCAGTTTTTAAAATACTGACATTCTATCTGAGAAAGATATTTTTCTTCCTGGGTAGGTTCTTTTCAGAATATTGCAGTCTTGATCTTATTAAACAGAAATAAAATCATCTTAGTTCCTTTTTTGCTAGTCCTTGGTTTTGCAAGTAACAATTGTATTAAACTCTTTTTGCCTCATGGTGGCTCCTTGGGACCTGACTGTTTATAGCTCCCACAAAATTTCTGTAGTGTTTGTTCCCAAGTGAGGCTTGCATTCCTTGTTTTCTCCCTGTAAATGTTTACTTTTAGCTGTATGGAATTAAGATTTTGAAAACCAATCTTTAACCAAGAAATCTATTTTATTTTGCATGTCATTTTATGAGCAAGACCTTTATATCCTGATCTGAGCACCAGTAGTTGAATGCTATTAAATCTAGATGTTATTAGAAAAATTATGAGTCTCAAAGACACTCCTTTCAAGCCTGGCTAATAAGCCAATTTGCAATCCTCTCATTATGCACTAGAAGAGCTAATTCGAATGCCTTTATTAGTCCTTTAGTCTTATACTTCTACAGTAAGAACACTTAAACAAATTTGCCATTTCATCCAATGATTAAGTCAGTTTTGCTTGACAAGATCAATTTCCTGTAAGACAATTACAAATTAAATTAATTGATTCCTGTAAGAGGTTTTCCAAGAATTTGTCATGTTTGATATAAGTGGTTATTCCTGTCATCTTCTTTGCCTTTTGTGACTTTGGCACAACACTCTAGCAATATTTTAGCACTTCCTTGGAGTTCTAGATTTGTTTGAAGGAACATGGAAAAACCAGAGATTGTCCACTAGTTTTAAAATTTGACCATCACTACTAAGTGTTGATTAACAGCTTGTTTAGATATTATTGTGAAGACCTTCATATTTGTCAACTTGTACATTATCCTGCATCTTCCCAAAAGTAAAATTGAAATATTTATTGAACACTTCAATCTGCATGTTAGTTGTCTTTCCCTCACCAAAAAAAAGCCTGTGCCTGTGAAAGAAAGGAGGAAGGACTGGTGAAAGTGGCCAGCATGGCTGACAATTTCTGTAGCCAGTGATGCAAAATGCCTCATGTGATTAATCTTGTCTTGGTCACCTTTACCTGCTCAGGTCAGGTATTTGCAGTGAGATACAGATAAAGTTTAATTTCTAAGCTGTAGTGGAGTGCTTTTTGATCACTGTATCCTGCCTGATAAAGAAGACAGGATGTGAATATGCAAGGGAATGATTTTAAAGTCAATTTCCATAATAAGGTACTCAAATAAAATTTTGCTTGGAGAATATCTGCACCAATCTAATCAAAACTGTTGAAACAAGTTTATTCTCTAATGTGACTGCTGTGATTATTATTTTCCCTAACCTACCAGTTTCAATTAGTTACTTGGTTTGTTCCATTTGGTGCAAGACAAATAACACAACAAAGTTATTCTTGTGTTATACTTATGTTGTACAGATTAAAAAATTGAAATTTAGTAATGTTGCTGCCATCTACATTATTGAGCTAGTTCCCACCAGACCTGTTCAAATCCTGCTGAGGATCTGAAGCTCACAGTAGTGGGAGGAAGAAATGCCTATCATTCCATTGCTTTGGCCCCCACCTTCAGTGAAGAAACCATCACTACTAAAGTTACACCTCTGTCTCAAGCATGAGACATCAGCCAAACTTCATACAGATATAAAGACACAAGCCTGTTTTTCACTGGCAAAATTTTTTCTACAGTTTGTATAAAAAATGTTTTTTTCTTCAGAAACATGATGCATTATAACAAGTGTGTTGCAAATACTTTTCAGTTTAGTCTGTAAGCTTTGATAAAGACTTCCATAACCTCTTCTGATACTATTTTTTTAAAAGGCTATACCACCCAAGCATTTGCTAATTATTTTATGTCAAAACCTTCCAGTGGAATATATAGCTCAGGATTTCAGTTTGTTTCATATTCTTTGCATCTGCAACATTTTGTAACATCTTGGAGCCGTTTCTAGTTCCAGAGTGCAGCATATTTCGAACTAGATCATTCCTGAATTGTTTTGAAAAGTATTGTTTGCTAATCATGATAACATAAATAATGCCACCATAATAGTGCCCTTTGACATTAAAAACTGAAGACAAGGAATGTCAATTCAAAGAGCATGTGTATTACTGCTCTCATGTCATGTAATTCGATCTCCTGAAAGCAATGATATGCTGCTCTAAAATGTAATCAAGAATGGTGCAATTCAGTCAGGCAATACTCTCCTCAGGCTGATTCCATCTATAATGTCCTACTACTTATCAAAAAAAAAAAAGAGTATTTCCAAAGTGGTACTAATTGCTGCACACTTTGAGCTCTTTTGGGAGTCATATAAGAGAACATCAGGCTAAAATGATTTAGTCTTCATTTGTCATGATAATTAAGTGGCAGAACATTGCTTTAAATTTGCCTCATCTTAGGTGCGCACTGTATAATGACAATATATCCTGATAGCCACTATTCGTCATGCAATCAAGTTGCTATTGCAGTGATTATTTGATTGAAAAATATGAAGATATGTCTTCATAATGATATTATGTGATGAAATCAAATGGCATTAGTTTTTGGTGAAGCATGTGAAGGAATGAAAATCAGGTAGTTATATCTTTTTGTAAAAACAGTGGGTTTAGTTCATGGGAAATATTTTACAGAAAATGTCTGTGTCTTGATAAACATGAGTTTGCAAGTGATCTGAGGATATTTAAGTTTTAGAATCATTCCATGTACTGAAAATAAATATGCACATTTGTATCACTATTTCATTGTGAGTAGTGAGGGTAAAAGTGTTTTGACTCAATGCTGCAACTGATTGCAGAAGAAGCTCTTGCTAGGCAAAAATTTATTATTCTTAGTCTACTATTTTTATACAGAACAAGTCTTTTTACTGTTGCCTGATCAACCCTTATGTTAACTAGTGTTTGGATTTGTTTTAGTTTTGTTTAAAACTTGAATTTTTCATAAGGAACCATGTCAATGTATTCCTTACCAGTTAATTACAAGCATTTAAAAAAACTCCAAATCCCTCCACCTTCTACCTACTTGAAACACACCTGTGTCTTATTCCAGAAAAGTCTCTAATGTTAGTGTTTTTCTGATTTACTTGGTCTAAGTGATATAAAGAAAAGGAAAAAGGGTATGGATTTCAGCGTCTTTATTTCGCAGATATCACATAGTTTTATTTTTAATATCTAACAAATTCAGAGTTGAGGTTATGCCTGCATAGTCACTTTTTGCACGCTTCCTACACGTGCTGGAATTGCACACATAACATGCAAAGATATAATTATATTCTGTATAGTCACTAGAAATAATATATATGTATGTGCATATGTGGCAATAGTCAAGCACAGGTACATATACAAATATATATATTATATATATATATATATATGTACATAGGTACAGACATTCATACCTTTGCCTTGTAGGGCACTTTGACTTTCATTAGGAGGTCAGGCAAACGTCTTGGCATTTCACTGTATAGGACACAACAAATGCTAGCAAATGAAAACTAGGCAATTCAAAGGCAATTCGTGCTTCAGCCCTACGTTCAATTATGCCATTTCATTTAATCTGCTCTAGTGAAACTATCATCCCTATATCAGTAAGTCTTTATACCATAGAATATGTTAGGAAACTATGTATAAGGACAAGCACCGTCCTCCACAGTACCAAGATGATACTACCACCAGCCTAAAGGAAGAAATTCTTTCTGAATAAAAAGCTGTTCTGTCATTTCTTAGATGACCATACACAATTTGAAACACACCTTGGAAAGAATATATTGCTTGAGGGAAGGAGAACAATTAAATAATTAAAATTTTTATTAGAAAAGTGTCTCTGTGTTTTATGTTCATATAAAGTGTGAGGGTCAGAATGAAGAGTGTTTAGATTTTGAAAAATTGACAGCAATGCTGACACTTGGACGCTCCTGGGTTTTCACTTATACTGTAATAAATCACCTTCCCCATTAAAAAGAAGCCTTTAGAACTGCCACACCTGTAAATTCACTGTAGGCAGTAAAATCAAATCATTTATCTTCCCACACAGATAAAAAATCCAATTAGGACCAATCAGACTGTGGTGCCACATTAAAAATGCTCCAATTTTACCTTGGATCATCACAAATGTGTATGTATTTAAGATGCCAGGAAGCAAAAAGGAGATATTAAAAGGCAACCATTGGAAGTACACCTACACTGAAATTACAAGGTATATTTTGACTTTATGCTTATTTCATCTTCTCATTATCACTGTGGCCTGCCCTTATTTAATATGATTCTTTTTCCTGTTTCTCTTTTCTTGGGCAGATAAATAATTCTATTATAAAGTATGCACTGAGGATTCTTAGGGTAGTCTGTGCTTGTCCTATGAAGTATCACCTTGTTTTCCCCCTTGGAAAGAAATATCTCAGAAAGAATTGTGAAATTGCTTTTATCTAGCTCTTTTGCCTTTTCCACATGCATAACTGGATTAATTTCTAACCTTAGATCTTTGAAAATTAACCATAAAATACACATTGCTTTCTGAAATTGGAAATACATTATGAAATACAAGCATGTAAGTATCACTAGTGGAAAACCAGTATATATTTACTAGTTTTCATATATTTATAGACTTCAGAAAAGTTAGACTGATTTCTTTGGACAGTATTCTGTATACTCATCATTTGGATTTACATTACATATGCAAGCATCACAATGTGCAATATTGTATTTTTCAGTTTTATCTTTCACTGATGTGATTTTTAACCAAACAGCTTTCCCTTATTGTACGCCTAGAAATCTTGGAAATCTTCACTTCGCTTTGCAAATTCTCCACTTGCACCCTGGAAAATGGAATGAACAGTGACCCTTTGGCCTGCTGACATCCAGTCCCCTGGGATTTCAGATAACCATGCACCACAACATATTTCTTTAGTGGATTAAAAGTGAAATTTTGGCCCCAATTTGTATTCCAAAACTACACTCTTCTGTAGGTTAGAGATTTAGGCATGGACACTTTCTGTCTGATTATTTTTCTCCCAACACCATTTTATTTCAAGTACGTCCTTTTGATGTGTTTACCCTCCTGTCTGCTTGCCTTGATTTGCTTCTTCAGATTATTTTAGCCTCCTTTTGTAAGGTGATCTCTTTATGTTTTCTCTCAGTCTAGGTAGTTTATATTTATTGCTGTAATTAAACTCTTCCTGTAAATGATGGACTAATGCTCTGCAGAATATTTGTTGTGCATTGTCACTAAAGCTTTGGACAATGAGGTTGTGCTTCCTTTGCTCTGTTCATTATGTAGTTTCTTTTGTGGCCACATGGCATTGTCAGCTGCTACCTGATGAGACTTTCTGCTCTTCTCTCATCTCCACTAAACTTAGATTTTAGACATGGGTGAAACTCCTATGAGCCTGTGCTTTGCACAGTCATTTTACCCTATCCTAATGCTCCCCTTTCAGAGTCTCTAGTGCTTGTTATTTTCTGGAATGGGAAGTCAAAAATGTATTTTGCTAGGACATTAGCCTAGATGTTAACACAGAGACTCCTAGACCAGTCCTTCTTGCAGAGGGTTTAGAATTTTAGCTGTATCTTCCGCTGTTCTTTTGAAGCATGTGGTATCTGTTAAATTCTGCAGAGAGCCATCTGAGGTGACATTCCCATTGCCACTTCCAGTAAATAAGAAGACGTGTCAGAGACCATGACTGGGCTTATGGACTATAACCAACTAATCAGGTTGTTTCACACTGCCAGCTCCTAGGGTGCTTCTGAGGGAGTACCATTTCTTTGGAAACATTAATATTGGTGAACAAAGCACTTAGTGCTTCAGGGGTCTCCAGAAACAGGTAGTGAATATCTCTGTTTAAAGGGTTTCAGATTTGCAACTATGTGCCTCTATTCTGCCTGATTTTCACTGTAGATATTTTGATGTAGTCTGTTTTGGATTTCAGCCTACAATTCCAAGTCTCAGTTCTCGATTCTCAAGAGACTGAAGACCCTCCTGTGCATTAAAAAAAAGTGGTTATGGAGATAAATTAATTCCTGGCTATGTAATATTTAAAAATGGCAAAATATGTAGAAAACATTTTATAGCCAAAAGAAAACAGGAAACATTTTCTTATTCCTCTCCCTGTTGTTTCTGAACATTAAGTCTGTCAGGCATTTTCCCAGCAGCGTGTTTGGATCTCCATTTCCCATTTACTTCAGGCAAAGTCAGGATAATTTTGTTTTGTGTTTAATGGCTCATTGCTTACTAATCTAAATTCTTATCTGACACTTTTTTTTAACAGTAGCTTGACACAGCTACAAAGTTAGGGAAGAGAAAAAGGTCTATTTGGTCCTCGCTCCTAGTACAAGTAGGAGGTAAATGCCTCACGTGTTTTTCAGTATGCCTGAAAACACACCACCAGGTTGACTCTCAACAACTGGTGAGATTCTTTTCTCATGACAAGGTAAGAAACTGCCTTGTAAAGCACTAAGAACGATGCCTCTTGACACTCAATCTCAAATATCAGCACAGACCCCTCTTCAATGAAAGCTTATGTAAGCATGAAATAAGGTCAGTATTTTAACGCTGTGCTGATACACAGCACTTCACAGAATTTGCACAATACTGAGACCTGTTGCTCTATCTAGTGCTTTACAAACTTCAGATTCAAGAGCCAATCACAGCCATTTTGGTGTTGTTTGGTGTATCTCTAAGAATATTGATTAATCTGGCTGTCATTTAGCATGTGATATTAGTATTATTAAATATGCAGATATATTAATATTTCACTGCATCATTTAGTTGGATGTTTAAAAAAAGATTTTATGAATCTATTATTTAAATGAGATAAAGGATTATGTGGTTCTTTATGCAGAAAATATATCTCATCTCTCTTACTTTATTATCTCATTTGGTTTTAGATGAAGGATGTCAGATTGCATAATGAGGGAACGAGATCTCATTTTCACCAAGGCTGCTCAAACTTAATGCAAGAGCTTCAAGCTCCACTGTTCTTCTAAGTAGTAAGCCTCTATATGTCATACTTTTTTGCTTGTGAAGTGTGGAGTAGCGCATTGCGAAGCTTCTATTTCCAAGGTGCTCAACTGCCTGTGACATTATTAATTGAAAAGACTACAGTATATTATGGCTTTCTGGGTTACAATTTCTTCTTTTTTTTAATATGCATGGAATTGTTTCTTCAGGGCTTTTGGAAAGGAGAAAACTGTGTGGTCAAAGAATATCTAGAAATGATGCATCAGGGATACTCTCCTATGTACAAGATGTGCTACTCTATTGCTTTCTAAAAACCTAGCTTCAAGTTACGATGAATTTCAGAGGTAAAACAGAGTCCAAGCAATTTTTAACATATTGATTTAAATCTTCTGCACACCACCTGTCTCTGCTGGTCATCTTGCATTACAATTGTCATCCTTGGGTTCTGCAGGCTTTTTCTTGGAGCACCTAACCATTTTTGTTGGCAAGCATGTGTGGCTTGCTTTGAAATGCTAAAACTGTGTCTGATGATTGATAAACCGATGGTGGCTAGATTCATTTGAGTGTGTAAGTCTAAAGAAATTATATGAAATTATCTAAGTCTAATGAAGCATAAGCTGTCAGCCAAAATCTGGAATACTGCCAAGACATAGGTTCTGATTTTCTTGCTTTGCTTGCTGGGTCAGGGCTGACAAGGTCAAACCTCACATGCAAAGCTAAGTGAAAATTAAAATAGTGCTGTTTACAATAATTTCTGGTGACATGGTTAAGAATTGTAAATTGCCCTAGGAATATGAAGCCAGATATTTAAAGACTATTCAGCCACAATTCATGGAATTTTACTTGGTGTAACAGTCACAGTGGGTCATAGACATAGAAAAAAAATTCTGAAATGCAAGATCATTAGAACAGCACATACTTAATACTTATGGGAAAGTCAGTCTTTCATATTTATTCCTTCCTTCAACCTGAGGGTGAAGAAAAGCCAGTTAGGGTTTCCACAGGCATTATGGAATTTTTTGGGACCCTCAGGAAGCAGATAATATGCAGAACTCTGGTGCTGTTCAGGACTAATATGAGAGCAGAATTGCTGGGAGGCTGAGTTCACAGGATAAATAGAGGTATGTCAAGAAATTATAATTTACTGCTTAACAGAGAAATTGTCTGTGTTTGGTCCAAGAAATCAGCAGAAATTATTCCTTAATCCTTCACTGTGATGTAGGGTGTTGTGAATATTCAGGTGACTGACCGTACACAATTAAGAATAAAATTCCTGAGTTAATTGTTTTGCTGATTGCAGAGAACATTTCATTTCTTATCTGTGAGAAGGCCTGAGAGTTCTTCACATATATTGTCTCAATTTATCATTTTGACTATTGCACTGCCATTTTTATGTTTTAAGGTGAAAATATCAAGCAACAACTTGTCTTGACCAGAGCTCTGCTCACTTTGTAAACAAACTTGAGTCACTGGCCTCCTGTTCAGCAAAGTGAGTCCAAGATCTAGAGTTAGATCTGCAGAGAAAATAGTAATAATTTACAATTAGATGTAAAAATTAGTACTAGGTTTTAAAAATGAATTTTCTGAAGTTAGGAAACAAATTTTTACTTCAGATGGCAATTAAACAGAAGATATAAATAATCTAAAGGCATATCATCATTACACATCACATTTATTGGACTATTCTGCCTACAGTAGGTCTCCAGATGGCTCCCATGCTTATATTTAACAGCTAACTTATATGTCAGATAGAAACTTCAAAATAACCTGGTGAAATCACTCAAGACAAAATCTGGCTAGCTGATGCATACAGCATTTGTCATTCCAATATGAGCCTTTATTGCTACTGTTGTATGATCTTCAAATATTGGATTTTTAATGGCATGTAAAGAAACTTCAGTAAACAGTACTCAATGATTGAAGACCAATTATTTTATGAGTGGGTTTTGTGAAGGGGGGATTATTTTCTTAGTGAGTCTGGGATTGAAATGTGAGTGATTTTACTCTCATGAAAGTAATGTGATGCGTACTCCGGAATTATCTGATCCAACCTTTCTGCAGGTGTCTGTGAAATGATTTTGTGCACATTCCTGAGATAGAACAAAACTAATTCCGAAGATATGAGCTCAACATTTTGGTATACATACATAAATAAAATGATCCTTGTAAAACACAAACACCAAAATGAGTAACTGGAGAATAGGATTTTGATTTATACCTAACAATTTAATTGTCATTGATACTGCTAATGAAATTCCAGAATTTCTTTTTGAAACCTTAACTAAGAGTTGTATTTGAACCCTCAGGTCTGTAATGTTCTCTACAGTCTATTATTTCCTCAGCAAAGGATGACCCTGCATACCCTTTGTGTTCCTGGCCACAAGGGCACTGCTGGCTCATGGACAGCTTATTTTCCACCAGGATCCCCAGGTCCTTCTCCTCAGAGCTGTTTTTCAGCAAGTCAGCCCCCAGCCTGTGCTGGTGCATGGAGTTATTCTTCCCCAGGTGCGGGACCCTGAGTTTGCCTTTGCCGAATTTCAGGCTGTTCCTCACTGCCCATCCCTCCAGCCTCTGCAGGTCCCTCTGAAGGGCTGCACAGCACTCCCGGGCATCAGCCACTCCTCCCAGGTTTGCTCCATCAGCGAGCTTGCTGAGGAGGTATCTGCCCCTTCATCCAAGAAAGTGATGAGCAAGTCAAGCAATGCTGAGCCCAGTGTGGGACCTGGGGGGACACCTCCAGTGACAGGCCTCCAACTGTATCTTCATGCAAAAGACTCTGAGGCACGTTTTTTTTTGTTTACACATCCAAAGCTCTTCATGTGGGGAAGACTTTGGACATTCTTAGTTTTACATTCTGGTTATCTGTATAAAACTCATATAAACAGGGTTCATGCAGAGGATCAAGTTAAAACTTGATTAGTATTAGGCGAATGTTTTATTTATGCTGTTGATCTAAACAAGTCTACTCTTTATGTAAGCAGCATATGCACAAGACAATCTTCCAACAGTGCTTAGATTTCCAGGATACAAAAACTGTGCCCCTGCAGCATGTTAATATCCAGACTTTTCTCCTTAAGCTTGCCTAAAGTATACTTATACATTCATTGAAAGAGGACATAGGGGATACAAGACATCTGTGAAAATGACTGAACTGAAATGGCTTTGACCGTTACCAAAAACTGAGATAATAGAAAATTGGAATAGAACACATGCAGTGTAAACAATCATAAGTCTGTAGCACATCTACAGAAGCAATATGGTGTAAGAATCCTTTTTAAGACCCTCTTTATTCCTTTACAACTGTCTGTTTATATTTTATTTTCTCAATCCTTTCTGCAATTGGTCTATATTCTACGTATTATCAACATTTCTTAGACTTTCACATCATTTATTTAAGTAGGAATTTGACATCTATCTTCATAGGCTAAAGGTATGCATTCAAATGTCTTTTAAAATTCAAGCTGGTCAGCTGGGCTAGATACAGTTAAGTCCAGATAGGCTTGGACTATTTCCCGCTGCCATTTCTTGAGATTTGACCAGAACATGTGAAAACTTCTGTCACAGAAAAAGAATAAACCCATCTTTTGAGTGTTTACATACTAGCTTTGTGTTTGAATTTCAGCCATTAATCAAAAATATATTTTGCAAAAATAGTATTATTCCTTTTCTATTTCAAGCTTTTATGTCCACATAATTTTAAAATTTTCTGCATGGACTTCCTACTTTCTTTCCAGCATCAAGCTGATCAAGTTGTTTCTCTGTCTACTTAACCTTTCACCAAATAGAAAAGTTCTTTCTACAAATTTAAGGCAATTTACTTTCTATATCTCTCTCTCTTTCTTTTTCTTTTCTACCTTTCTCTAGTAAATGAATAATGTAATACCATCATATTAGTATTCATGCACATCCTCATCATTTAGTGATGACAGTAAATCAAAGCTGAAAACACATCTGTTTACAGAGAAATTTCCATATTTCATATACTGTATGCAAATTCTATTCAACTTTTGTTATTTCCTTGAAGGCAGAATGTTCATTCTTCTGACACAGTTAATTACTTCTGTATCCAAGTTTGACTTGCTGATGAGATATATTTATGGTTTTCAATACTGCATTTGGAGTCATCTCCAAACCATGCAGTTCATGAACTTAACATCCTGAGTTCAAGCTACTGGTGATGGCTTAATCTTTAAAGACCCCATCATTTTAAGCATAGTAAGATAACAAAAAAGGAAAAGAGGATTACTGTAAGCATAATGAGAATAGTAAAAACTTAAACAAAAATATATGATCTATTTTTCATTGTATCTTAGTTAAATTATTTCAAGTGCTTTGGCTTGTGCTTTTTAATTAATTATTTTTACAAGCATTCAAGAAGAAAATGTTCTTTCACCAGACATTTAAATGCAAACCTACTTTCTAGGGTCGAACAATAAAATGTAATGCCAGTAGTATTTTCTTTGCTAATAAAAGAAATTTTCATGTCTTCATAGTTTCATTGAATGGACTTCCACTCCATTAAAAAAAAAAAAAAATGTATATATATGTAACATAGGATGATTATTTGAAATTTGTTCTGTGCCTTAAGCTTTTGCACCTTTGAAGAAAGTATGCACACACCAACCTACGACCTAAGAAATAAGATGTTTTATCTGGGCACTTTTATGGCAAGAAGTTTTCCGTTTCACAGATTTTACTAATATTCTGATATCACGTAAAGAAATCATGATGGAGCACCCAACAAAGATACATTGACTAAAAGATATGCATTTCCAACCATATTGGCTATCTACCAAAGTATAGCAATAAGAGCAGCAATCAGCTCCCCAGAAGAACTTTAATGGTTTTAATATCATATAATACTTGTGTGCTGTGGACTATTGGGAAATGTTTCTGTAATTGGCTGTTTTAGAGACAAAGGCAGCAAATACAGTTTTAATTGGAAAAGTGTGTCAGTTTAAAAAAGGATTCCAACAAACCTAATAGTTTCTGGCTGCTTCTTGAGTCAAACAATACTATCAAGGCCATCTGCAGTGTTGTTCTGATGATTATAATTATGTTAATAGTTTAATGACTGTGTGACTTGGTATTAGTGGCTCCTTCCTTCAGTGCTGCAAATTCTGCAAATCTATTTACTTAGTGGAGTGGAAGTAGAACAGAATCTTTTCTTCCTACAGAGAAGTGGAAAACTGCATTCTTCTCTGCTGTATTTTCTAAATAAATATCCACAATTTTTTAAGGTCAGTGTAAAGTTCGTCACATTATATAAAGAAGTAGTAAATCTAATTCACTAATTAATGAATTTTCAAGACAGTGATGAGGAGCAGAAGAATGATTGTCATTCCTTCAAAATTGTGATGGCATCAAATTCGTCTTGCTATACTGTCTGCCTTTGCTTAGCTTCATTGTAAATCATGCTATTTGACCACCTCCCTTTTATGCATATTGGAATTCCTGGAGGAAAATTCATAGCTGGAGTATGTACATCTACTAGAGAAGCTTCTCTTTAGAAGCTGATGTATTTGAGGACATGATATTGTTTTAACTGTAGGTTTAATGCTTATTCTGTAATGTTTATGGTCTAATGTTTATGGTTGTGGAAGGTCTAAATTATGATTTGTCAGCATAATTAGACATCCATCCATTAAAAGAATTACCTCATTCCATTGTCGTTGCTTTTTTTAAAACCAGCCTCTTTGCCCATAATTGTCTCATTGCTGTTATAAACCATAAGACTGCAGCAGTGCATCAGAATGAAATTCCCTTTGGGCCACTGTGCTCCTGTACTTCTGACAATGAAGGCATCACGTGAATGTGGGCTGACTTTGCATACACCAAATAGCAGTAAAATCACTAACCAAAAAGTATGAACATTTTGAACAGCTGAGTGAACTATTCCTCTTCATGTCTTTCAGAAATATTAACCATTTTCAGAAGCTAAATCCAGATCCATTCCTGTACGTTAGCTTTTCCTCAGTAATCTGCTTGCATGGGACAAAGTCGTTCATTGAAACAAAGCACCAAGAAATAAACAGCCACTTTTTCTTGCTATGTTCATCTTGAATCAAGCACATGTTGATTCTTGGTAAAGAAATCAAATGCCAATGATATAAAAGTATCCATACAACTGGCAGCCCATCTCATCTCATCTCATCTCATCTCATCTCATCTCATCTCATCTCATCTCATCTCATCTCATCTCATCCCCTCCTCCCACAACTATTTCCACCATTGTTATATTTCTTTAAAGAAAGCAATATATAAAGTAAAAAGCTCTTGAAAAAATAAAGAAAATAATATCATACATACAACATATTTGACAAAAGGGAGTTATGAAAAATTAAGATATAATAAAGGACCTTTTTTGACAGAAGCAGATGTCTAGGTAAAGTGTTGGTTTGAATAACTAAAAGAGAAAAAATTTCTGCATTTAAAGTATAGCACTATGTTAGTAAAAGTTTAAGGAGACAAATTAAGACTTCATTTTATTTTAAAAATAGTTATATACTCGCCAAAATCCTAATAATAATAAGTGTACTCAGGAAACCCTAAAAAATCTGCATTATATCTACAGTCACCTAGTTATGTATATTATACATGAAATGGAGACAATTACACAAGCCATACTTAAGGCAATTAAGCTCTACCACCACCACTGGTAGTCAAAGCAGGCGGGCAGAGCCATTTAAAACCAGCTGGCCCTTCTACTTGGATGAATATTATGAATTTTAAGTGTTGAGTTAAAACTGGTTCACACTGTGAATGAAACAGCTCCTCATTACAGTAAATGAAACATCAGCTATTTCACGTTATCAGCTAAACCAAAAACCATCATCTAAAGGGCTGGTACTTGGAACTACCCAAAACTCAGACAAAATAAATGACACATGCACTAGCAAGGCAGCTGGCTGTCCCTTGCTTTATGGATGCTCCCATCCAGAGTACTGCATCCGGCTCTGGGGCCCCAGGACAAGGAGGCTGTGGATGTGTCACAGCAAGTCCAGAGGAGGGGCACAAAGATGGTCAGAGATGGAGCACCTCTCCAGTGCTCCAGGAGAGAGGCTGAGGGAGCTGGGATTCAGCTGGAGGTGAGACCTTAGAGCAGCCTTGCTGCACCTAAAGGGGGCCTAGAAAAAAGCTGGAGAGGGAGTTTATTTGAAAGCCTGTAGTGATAGGACAAAAAAGAATGGCTTTAAATGGAAGAAAACAGGTTTAGATCAGGTACTATGAAGAAATTTTTGGCATTAGGGATGCCCCATTTCTGTAAGAGTTTGATGGGGCTTTGAGCAACTTGGTGCAATGGAATGCTTCCCTGCCCATAGAAGGGGGATTGGAACCAGATGATCTTTAAAGTGAACCAGATGATCTTTAACGTCCTTTCCAAACCAAACCATTCTAGGATTCTATGAGTGTTTCTGAGTGAAAGAGGAGAAAAACTGTGGGTATGGCAGTGAAAATCAAAACCACAGTGAGAACAAATACGTAGGGAATAAACTGGGAATATATGTCTGAGAGAAACATGTAGAAAGGTTTTAAATGAAGTCCTGGATAAAGGAGTATTACATTGGATGTTTTCAAATCTTCCTTCTCTACTTGAGTAGTAGTGTGTTCAGGTTTCTTATTTTTTTAGAAATATGAAGAAATGGATCAAAAATTATGGTTATCGATACAATTTTAGTGGCATTATTTGGGCCCATAAAACAACCCATCAGACTTTATTTGATTTACATTATAAATTTTATTTGAAAGGTCTGGTATAAACATGCAGAACCAAGACAAAAAAAAAAACTAAAACAAGCAAAAAACCCACCCTAGATGCATAACTTAGGGCTACCTAATCTATATTTTTTTTTAATATTTCAGGAAACATTGTTCTCTGAAAACATTTTCATTTTTTCCTTTGAATTTTTATCTGTGTTCTAGGTTCATCTGCTACTTGCTTGGGTAAAAAATCTGAGGATGGTGGTAAGGGCATAATAATTATTAGTCTGATAAAAGTGGGTTTTGCACAATCTTTAAGGAGTATTAATTATCTTCATTGATCTCATAAAAATCTAATTTATCTTAAGCATGTCAATCTGAGAACATTATCAGTTGTAACGAAAAGCTTTGTAGATTGGCGGGAGAACTTTCAGACTCAGGTTCCTGCCACAGCTACATAGCTATATTTACATAAAAGAAGAAAACAATTGTGACAGATACTCCAAGAAAAATGAATGGTATCATTTATATAAACTTAGGTGAAAATATTGGAATTGGATGCCTGAAAGAAAAAGATTAACAAAGGCAAAAAAATCGGAAAGATAAAATATCTGTTATTCCAGTTAAATGTTGTACTAAGGAGCTATGGTTTGATGCTCCTTATGGCAAAAGCAGGTTTAGGCTTTGCAAACAGTATCAGAATTGTGCTCTGGCTTAAGAAGGCAGTTAAGCATAGGAATACACACTAATATTATCCTTGTGAATAGTCTTGGTGACTTCTGAAGATCATGATTCAAAGACTTTTGAAATCATTGATAACATTTCCTCTGGCTGCATGGGCTCCAAAGCCTCAGTATTGACTAAGGAGGTAGAGGATGCTACCTGCATTCTGCCGCGTGCATTTATTCTGCCTTTTCTGTTCCTCTTAAAAATCCCTTAAATTTTATAGAAAGATAAAACTGAATATGTTCTTCTAGCCAGATCAACCAGGGTTTAATTTCTTTTTCTTGTTTATACATTCACTTCATTTCTCAGTAAAATATAGTGAGTTATTTGATATTTAAAACCAATAAATCTTCTATATCTGGAGATTAATGATCCTGGGAAAAATTATTATTATAATGTTGGATATATGACTTTGACAATGAAATATGTAATTTTTTAGTACTTCCAGCAAGGAAATGGATTTAATATTCGTAAATGCTTAGAAAGGTTAAGGAATGAAATGCAAATGTGTTTCTCTATTAAGCCAACACATTTCCATGTAAACTGAAGTGAAAAAGCCAGTATAGTGGGATCTCTTCAGATTCACACAATACATAAAATGAAAAACAGCATTCCCAGCACATTGTTCTTTCTTTTCCAGCTCATTTACTTTTCATCTATAAGCCTATTTGGAGCTTCTATTACACAGTGAATGATTTTCCAATTTATGCCACATTCACTCATATTTTACTTACTGTCAGTAATTAAAAGAACACTTCTTTTGTCTTTAATTTTTAGTATCATAATTAAGGCTATGTCTTAATCCTGCTTAATTTTATGGGAATTTTAGTTTTGTGGATGGGATAGGAGTTTGTTCAGCCTTCTAAGCATTACACTGGGACAGAAATGGAATACCTTCATTTACTCAAAGATTGCCAGAAAGATTCAACTGTGTGTTCTCCATTCACATCTTCTGAATGTTTTGATCTGAAAGCCCGTGCATGTGGTAGGACTTGTTCCACTAGCAGCCTTAACTTTGAATAAAGTTTGCATTCAGGAGAAAATCTGGGAATCCAAGAGATGCCAGCATTACTCCATGCGAGTATGCATGGACATGGTTGCTGGTAAACACCTGCTCCATCCTCCACAAGCCTCATATTTGCCAAATTTTGTATCCTGAGCATAACTTTTATGTGTGCATGTATTGGGTATTCCTGTGGATACCCCTGTTTATATTTAAACAGGAGCTGTCACTAGGAGTTACGTAGTTCTTTTTTCATGGTTTGCATTGCATTCTCTTTTTTTTGGTGTTCTGGCACCAGACTTGGACAAAAACATGGAGTAAGTATAGGCTTTAAGGTGGCTGCTTGCCTGTGCAAAGCTGAAGATCCTAGAGGCTCCCTTCATTTCCAATGTATGAAAAAGGAATATTGCACTTCCTCTGCCACCGTCTTTCACACAAATTTAAGGAAACAAAAATAAAGGATTAGCTTTTTTCTAGAAGAGGCAGCTGTGTCACAGTCCGCTGCCCCTGTTTTTCTACCTCACATCCCCAGTGGGATTTAAGTTTAGGATAGTCCAGCTCAACAAAAATCCCAATTATTTTTTCAAAAGTGAGCCAAATCAAAGATCAGCTAGTGTTGTGGTGCTAGTGAACTCTTTGGATAGAGGCCCATTTCTCTAACTTTGGAGGTGTGTATACTTCTGTGGGAGTGACAGATTTGTTTGCATTTTGCTGCACAGTGCTTTCATTTTGTAAGCACTTTTAGCTGTGAGAGACTGTGGGAGGCATGTAACAGCATCATTTAAAATTTCAGAAAGCAATTCTGCTAACAAATTAAATTAACTGCAGATTGTTGCACTGAGAATTCTGACATTGTGCCCTTTAGTGGTGGAACTGCTAGAAGGGATGTGTTGCTGAAGTAACTAGTTTTAATTTACGTATTGGACACTTGTGTGGAACATAGATATAGCAACCCTTACCCAATCTGTCTCGTACATTCTGACACATTTCTTATCTGTTCTGTTTTTTGTTTCATGAGATTTTGTTTTAAGGCTGACTTTCCAGTCTTAACATTATTTTTCTGTGACATTCCAGTTTTAGCTTTATTTTCTGTTTCACTTTGATTTTTAAAATCCCCTCACCCTTTATTTATTAAATCATTTCCACTCCTGTATTATTGAGTCTCTGCCAGAAATATGGCTGCTTTTCATGAGAAATACACTGTCATTTGTGCTTAATTAGTTTTTTAAAAATTCATTACTCAAATGGGCATTAATAATATCTTTCCAAGACTCTTAAAATGCATCTAAACATTAATAAATCCCATCTTTATGATAGCATTAGGAGGAAAGAATTTAGGACAAAAGCAAATTGTTCTGATCATCTGGTCTGACTGTCCACAATAATTTAAACTGGCAGTTGTCCATCCTTTTGTACATAGGAATATTAAAGATTGCAGTTTCTTAAAAGTCACAACTTAGGAGTTAGAAACAAACCATTTGCAGTCTCCTTCTCCTAACCAACAAAGTGTATCTTCTCTCAAAAAACCCTGTCCATTAAGCCCTGGGAAACCTGTTCCTTCAAATAAAACTAAATACAAAATCGAACTCTAAACTGGGGCCTGGTAGATGTTGCCAGCAGGTTTTGACCTTGTTTTATTCTCAAGAATTCCAGAGAATATTTATTTCTACAGCTGTTAATTACATTTTCAGAAGGTAATTTCTTACTAGAAAGAGAGAGGAAAGTTTTCACTTAAATTCCCATCTTCGAAACCTCCTAAGAGTTCATATGTTGGAATGGAAGATACACTATATTTGATGCAAACCACCACAGGTTTTACCTTACTTCAAGATGAATAGTTTTTTGCTAATTGTTTTCTATTATGCTAGAACTTATCATTTCAAAATAGTCTGAGCTATTAACTGAAAACTTAATGTCTTTCTCACCTAGGCTTTTGCTCCATGGTGGTGCTTTGTTCCTGTCACTTCTCTGAACACCTCTGGACAAACACTGACCACTGCCATGATCTCTCTGAGTTTTCTTTAGAAAAAACTTAATTTGCTACTATGTCACAGGCAAAAAGACAATGAGAAAAAATTCATTTACTGCTTGTCATAACTTTTCTTTTCCGGTCTAATGATGCTTAGAGCACCCATTTCACACACTGTGTCAGATGGAAGGAGATGTCAGAACACAGGACCTGTGGATACAGTGCTGTAGGCAGAGGGTGTTTTCCTTGTCTGCCTCCAAACTCTCTTTCTTGGCTTTGGTAGGTATTATTTCCACAGCATGGCCTGGTTTTCCTCTGGGGAAGGGTTATATCACAGACAGTGCAGTTGTCTTGTCAGTAATCCATTTGCTAGAAGGTTTGAGTGAAAGGGCCAAGATAACAAATCTCTGTCAAAACTTCCTGCACCTGCATCCAGCCAGCTGCAGGACCTGCCTGTAGTCAGACACTCGTTCTTTTTCCTGCTGATCATTCTGCATTAGGTTTTGAGTTGACCTCTGATTTGGAGCTATTTATTCAAAACTTCTTGGTGTTTCAATTAGAAAGAAAGTCCCTAATTTTTCATGAGTCATTGGTTGATGTGATTACATATTTTCCATTCAGGCATGCTGCAGATATGCACTGGTAGATTTGCACCACAAACTTGTATTCTGCCTGCTTTCTTGGTACACACCTTCAGCCATTGCTGTGAATACTTCTTTCATGCCACCAGGGCTGAAATTCATTAGTATCTGTCAGGTGCTGTTTGCTTGTCTCCCATGGAAAGAGTCAGCTATGTCAAAGCTGTCCATGGCTCATGTCACAGAAATTGCTATAGCAAGAACTGGCATCTCGCTGGCAGCAGCCTCAGCAGAAGAACAAAGGAACTGAAGAGTGGTAAAGTCTGAAGTAAATTGACAAAAATCTAAAGGAGCTCTGACATTTTAAATCTCTTGAGAATCTGTTTCAGGGACATTGCTGACTTCTCGTTCACAGGTGTGAAGTGGCAATACGTAAGGAGAATGCTCACCATCGTACTTGGTATATTCTGTTTAATTGGACAGGTGATGATAATTTTTCTATCTTTGTTTGTTGGCAGAAAACTTCTGCTATTAAAACTTAATTTCAAGGTAAGCTTGTCTAGGTACATACGTACAGATAAATCTGAATTTCCTAGTTGTTTCATCTCAAATTTTGTGTTTCTTTTTGTATGATCTTATCATTAGGTATTTATTTTTTTAAAATGAATTGCCATTAATAACGGTTTCTCCTAATCTTACTAGAACATTGAAGATGGACTCTAGCATATAGTCTGTATTTGCCCCGTATTCAGAAAATAATTAACTGCTTGTTATAAAGTAATTTCCGTCTGCTTGTGAAACATTACACTGGGCTTCTACCTCCTCCACAACTGTAAATTTACCTGATAATAAGTTATGCAACTATTCTTTGATAAGTTACTTCATTTCTACATAATTCATGCTAAAAATGTAATTTTCTTGCAGTAATGGATGTCCAGTCATTTATTTATTGTCTTGAGAATTTCCTTTCCAAAATAGAATAGTAATAGGCAGTAAATCAATTAATATACATTTACCTATCATTGAAGATTAACTGTGTAGGGTAGAGCTCTGACTACCTGTGATTACTCTTTGATTTCTGATTTTTTTGTCCTATGGAGGTTATGGTCGTATTGCTTCAGTATGATCTGAAGTCCTCAGATATCCTTGGCTGCAGTCAGTGAAGATTTTAACCTTATAAAGACAAGCAGAAGGCTCATTAATCAGTAGGTTTTTACTGGGAATAGGAACATGATGAGTCTCAGTGATGGTGACTGCATCTTGAAGGTTTTGAAACTGCAGATTGGAAATTATGTGCCACTGGTGGAAAGTACCGCTCACTTTTTACTGAAAAGGGCTCACAGAATAGGTCCAGATGACATATATAGAAGTGGTCAAAGACAAAAAAGTAAAAATATTAAATTGTTTTCCATCCTTTTTCATAACCCAGTATATAAGATATTTGATATACAGTCACAGGCTGTAGCCTTTGTGTCAATTTGACAGCGTAGATCTCAGGGCTCATCAAGGCTTGTCTTGCCTAGTTTGACCTTTTTAAAATAATTTTATACTGGCCAATTCATTGTAGCCCCATTTATCATAAGCTCTGTGATAATTGCTCTGCAGCAAATATCTGAAAAATGTATGCCCTCCCTGAACAAACAACAGCCATTTACTTCAGCTGAGGATGAGGGAGGCGTTGGATCACTCTCATACTTCACTTGGGAACCAAGGAGAAGGAAGAAAGCTTTTGCAAGAAAGTGTGCTAAATTGGACCCAAATGAATCCTTGACCAAAGATGAAAACTTTCTGAATTATGCCCCTAAAAAAGCATAGTTGCCCTTCTGGTGAAGACTTCAGGGTGTTGATGACTTGACTCAATTCACCTCCATTTTTCTTGAAGGAGATCGAAGCTGAGACCCAGAGGACCATTGTAGAAATGAACACGACAGGAAGAAAAGAGTTAGACACTTGGAATGTCATATACATCAATTGGATTAATGAGGATTTTCTTAGATAACTTGGACTATTAAAACAGATACTGTGCTGTTTGGAATTCCTAGGCCTATATTTATGTGTATCCCTACTACTCATAGAAAATTTTGAGCATAACGGCTTTATGTATTTCAGATTTAAGTTATTTGATACTGAAATACGGCCACTGGAGTTGCTGAAACAATTCTGCCTCTTTTTAGTATGGTGGGAATCTAAGCATTTATCCTTTGGGGCAAATTTTTGGTCTAACTTAGAATTTCTCAGGACTCAAATTTTTCTCAAATGCTTTGATAACATTTAGCCAAAGTCTTCATTAAAATTGTTTATTTGAGCTGCTGCTTATATATTTGAAAAAAATACAGATAGCAATTTGTTCACTCAGGTGGTTGTCTTTTTGATGTGGTAAATATCTAGCTCACAGCAGCTGTCTAGAATTTTAAATTGGTAAGGAAAAGCAATAAAAGTTTATTGCCATACTTGAAATAACCTGTCATTATCTATAAACACCACATTCATTTTAAACTTTGTATTTCAACAAAAACATTCAATAAGTCTGATAAGGACTGAAAACTATTGCTGCTGATGGTAGGCGATACCTAACTGTGAAAAACAGCAACCATGTAAACTTTGAAAACAAACACTGTTGATTCAAAATCTCAACCACAACTTTGCCAGCTGTAGCCTGAAAATTTGTGGTGCATCTCATGGAGCAGGGGATGAGATGAGAAAATATATCTTTTTATCTCAAATTTTAACACACTCAACTGCATTCAAAGCAACTCTGGATGTAGTTTTGCTTGCTGCAGGAGGACAACCTCCACGGTGGTGGATCCATGCCACGGCAGCTTCTCTGGCATTGGTACTCCAAGATTACAAGCTTTTTCAAGAAAAAAACCTCCATCAAGTTTCTAGAAGCTTGTAGATAAAACCATACTGTTTTTTTTTCCTAAGAGAGCAGCCGAAAGCTCATCACTTTAATGCAAGTGTAGGGGATCACTACCTGATGAATCATGCAAGGATAAGCAGCAGTCTGGGTAAGAACTGTAGAGGAAGAATAGGAAATTGGGAAGATTTGGAGCCTGCATGGTAGACTAAGGCATTTAGGAATTTGGGGCTGTGAATGAAATTTACTAGTTTTATTTTTTTCTTGATTTTTTTTTTCTGTGACTGGGGAGAATAATGTGTTTACCTCAAGCACCTGGGGCTTGTCTAGCCCGCCAGCTACACACCCTTTCCTAGAAGTGGTTGGGAGGTCTAGGGTTATCTTGTGTGACTGGGAGACGGAAATAGTGATATGGGGTGTTTCTGATTCATTCCCTGTCTGGAGTGGTTCTAGAAATATAATTTGGAGCAGCTTCAGTGTCCCTCTGAGCTATATTTACAGCTGCTGCTTCATGAGAGTTTTTACAGTATTGGAAAAATGTCCACGTCTTAGTGGCAGCCAGCTTAGAAAGGACATAAGAAGGTTTGTTTGTTTGTTTGTATGTTCTTCACTTATCCCATTGATCTCTCACTGTAAACAATGTCACTCAAAGTAAAAAGCAACATTAACAAGTTGTTAAAAGCTGCAAGAAAAGTTTTAACATTTTGGTGATCTATGAGAATGTACTACATTTCACATTAACTCAATAATGTTTCTAGACTGAAATTCATATTCATTTATCTTGGGTTTAAGGATTAAATGAATGTCTAGATCTAAACAATTTTTTTTTGCTAATGATAGAATGCAAAATAATCAAGAAATTAATAACAGTGATAGAATATTTCCTACAATTCCTTGAAGTGTGAAACTGCTCTAAGTAACACATAGCTCCAATTGAAAAGTGATTACTCTAAATAAAATTTTTAATATGTCTGGGCTAATTTAAGAAGTATAACTAAGCATTTTAGACTTAGGATAGAGCTGTTTTATTAAGGCAACGCACAGTTATCCTGTGACTCTTTTTTTTTTTCCAAGTGAAGCATGTACTCTGAAGTTTTACACAATTTCATCCTAAGAGCTAAGCTTCTACCATTAATCTCTTGAGTGCTTTAATTCCAAGGACTTTTCCCAAAGCATGTGCCTTCATTGCATAAAGTTAAACTTCATATTAGTTGCACTGAAAGTATGTTTCAAAGCAGTTATTCTCTGTTCAGATCATCATCCTTTCACCTAGTGTCTCTGAAAATCAGAGCTGGAAAGTATTCCTCTCTTATCTTACTGGAATATTGTTTCTTAGTGTATCGAGATATTGCCCTTATATTGAAGACTGACTTGCAATTGGTGGAGAAAGGTTACTCAGGATTATTAGTCTTACTTAGTCTTATTTATCAGGGGTTATCAGAGAAATTCAGAAATTTTCAGACCACTTATTTGTTTATGGATGAGGAAATTAAGATAAAGGGGAGTTTTGACCAAGAAAGATTGTAATAACATACCTCCTGTCTCTTTTTCAGGAATAATTTTTAGAAATATGTAGAGCAAGCATGACTGTTTGGAAATCCTCAGGAGCGGTATCATGCCAGAGATGTCCTAAGGACAAAATCAATAATATGGGAAAACTTGATGGATAAGGGGTTTTTTTATTACTTTTAGCCTGGTTACTAAGGTATATACTTTTTTGAGACTCTCTCTAGTCCTTAGCAGCCTAATTTTCAGCTCTTGGGCACGTGGACGTGTTTCAGGACTAAAGATCAATATCGCTGGAGACACAAACCTGGGCTGTGCTGATTTAGCTGCAGTTGTGGGAGATGAGCCCAGGGATACTGCTTTCTTCCGTATTTGTCCCTGATCTTGCTGTTTTTTCTAACTAGTGTTATGTATGACAGAAGCAGACAGACCATCAGAAGGATTTCTCTGCCCTCACTTGCATACTTAGAAGTGATAGCAAAGGGTAAGCTTATTTTACTGTTAAAGAACACGAGGCATCTCTAAAGGAGTTGTTTCACTCAGAGATAGACCTCTTTGGGTGATTTGCCCTGAGAAGGTGTTTGTCTGCCTCTGCTACCTGTAATGCCTTTGGCTGCTGTCCAGTCTCTGGCAACCAAGGTTAGGATAGATGAATTGAGATGGATAGAAGGACTGTTGAATTTGTTTCAGGTTTAATTTTTATAATACTTTTTTTTTCCTCCAAACTTTGACAGAAAGCTAGATCTATTTATGTTCCTTAAAGATGAATAGAAGGCCAGCTCTTGTTCCAAGAGTTGCTAAGCATGCTTAACATGTTTACATTTTGATTCCAGTGAGGGCTGCATTATTGAAAGAAGTGTTCCAACAATTCCGGCACGCTGCGTGACCCGAAGCAGAGCAGCCGCAGAGAGTGGGAAATGGATACCCTTGCAGGAGACTAGAGCAGAGGATGAGCTCTGGGAGCACACCTAATACTCCTTGGCCTCTGATGGGTGTTTCTTCCATGGGACCAGTCTAGAGCTAGTTTGAACTAAACACCTTCTGAAGCACGTTCAGCCATGTGGTGTAACAGTTCTTGTCACACAGTGCATCAGGTCCTCTGCCTCATGGCTCTCACTCTCCTGTGAGAGTGCCACTTGCTGTGGGGCCCTTTCAGGGCCGGGGAGCTGCTTACAGGAGAGAACAGAACCGAAATGCTTGGGAGAATGACGTGATAGAAGAAAGATGGTGTGGGAGCAGTATGTGCTGAAACCTGTTGGAAGTTTTTGGTCTGCAAAGCAAATGCTGAGAAAAATCTTTATTCCATTCTAATTTCCCTGAAGAAGCACATACAGGCAAGAGGCAGAAATGCTGATCAGAGTTTATGCCAATTAATAGTTTTGCCTTCTCATAGAATATTGCTTTATGGACTAGGAGCACTTTTGTAAATTTTTTCCCCTTTCCTACTTTGCAGTATAGAGAAAGAAGGGAAGTTCTTGACAGTTCAGAATTGAAGTACTTATTTTCTCCAAATACTAGGGTGCAGAGACAATTTATAGTACATGGTACACACAGTGATTTTTGTATCTCCCACTGAATATTTTCTCTATTTTCTTTTTATCAGCACCTGTGATTTCCTCTTGAATTTTATATGGTCTGTCATTACAAAGAAGGAAAAGATGCTACCAAATTTTTTCCTGAAGTGTAATCTTTTTTCAGTCTGTAGTGATGTAGGACTTTGACCTGATTATATCTAGTTCATCACAACTTTTCCTAATATTATGGGCTTTTCTCCTTTATTAGTTGTAACAATGTGTTCATGCTCTACACCGAGAAATGCATCAAGTTTGGTTTTAATGTCTCAATTGATTTTACTAATTTCTTTTAGCAAATGGAGACGAGTGGTAAGAACACTTACCCAGAATCCTTTTTGATCAAATATATTCATATCTTAGTCCTCTTTCAAGATAACTATTGAATTAGTGCCACTTAACTGGAAGCAGAAGCTGTGCAATTATTGCCTTTCTCCTCAAAGTAAAAAATTCTGTCAATTCTTGTTATAAATGGGTCAGTTTCGGATAACTGTTATTGGTTAATTTTCTGCTATGATATAGAAGTCTTTCAGTTACAATTTGACAATTTAAGATTAGAATGGTCATATAATAATATAAATAGCATATTTTTGGGAAGGGGCTCCCAAAATGAAGTCTTGTCTGAATTTTTGGGAATTATTTCAAGAATGCAGTTTTGGCAGTTTTATTAAAAGTTGGCTGAAATAGCTTTTGCATAAAAAATTTTGGAGGATTTTGTTAAAATTAACAGTATTTACCAAAACTCTATATTAGAAGAAAAGGAGATACGTGTTAAAGATTCATACACTGGCACAGTACTGCTTCCCAGTCTGGACACGTCAAAAAATAAAAAATACAGTAGGTTAGAAGTTTGCCATTGAAAAGTTTTATTAAAATTTATGAAATTTTGATTGCTCTGAAAGAATGACTTTTTCTACTCTTTAAGACTTTTCCTTGAAAGAAAGTTATTCTTTTTAGCAAAATTTGAACATATTTTCAGATGGTGAAGCTCATATCCCTGTTTTTTAGTTCTTTCCTCTGTTTCATTTTTGATAATAACTGGCTCTACAAAATCCTAAATGAGAATTGCTAACTGCAATCCATTTTCTGCTTAAGCAAATAACTTTCTGTTCACATGAAAAATGGACTTAAAATCGCAAAATTTTTCTGGCCCTGTTTCAGATCCTCTTTGGACTTCTTTCTAAAACTTTTTTTAAAAACTCCTAGATTAAATATCTGAAACTTTTTCTACAGATTTACATAAGTTGAAGGCTGAGTGGGCAATCTTTTTCACTTAGATGAAATGTGTTTTGTCTTGCCTTAAATGAAATTAATTACGGTAAGCCAGAAAAATCCAGCTTTGATGTAAATTCAAGCAGTTTTCTCTTTTAACTTTTTTTCCTTTTAAAAAACTGCTTGTTTGCTAAAGTAACTTTGAAAGTAGACATAGTATCTGGCTCTGCTTGCTTTCCTTTTAGTCTTCATTTTCACTGCGATATTTGTCTAGAGCTTTAAAAAATACCCTTTGATTAGTGCCCATCTTCTGCTTGACATCCTGCACATTTTTTGCTAGTTTATACTTTTCATTCTCCCGCTCTACCTCCTTTTTTTTTTCCCAGGATGTTTCCAGTTCAGTACTTGAAGAATTTGTCCTTTTGACATTCCCTGAAAGTCCTTTGCTTCTGAGTCATCTTCCTGTTCCTTTTTTTTATGATTCTCAGAGATATAAAAACGTTTGTTGTTCTTATTCTTAGCTGACCAGAGGGCTGAGTTGTTGCACTTATCAAGAAACTCTCCCTACACGTACATAGCCAAACACTTGCCAAAAAAAAGGAGACTTTTTCTTTGATTTTGTACTTTGTTAGATCTTCACTGAAATACTTTTTCCTTTATTCACTAAAAATCCATGGATTACACCCCAAATATTCCTGAATATTTGATGCATTTTTCATTTACTTCCACTCATAACAGATTTTATTGTGGTTTTGACTTGTTTGGGCTATGCGAATTTGCTTTTTATGAATGTTTTAGAGCATATTAAATGGGAAATGGATGCCAGTTCCTGTAAAAATTACTCATTGAGTCAGAATACTTGTATACAGATTTATACTACAGGCAGAGCAGTACAACAGTTGGGAACAGTGCAATGGGAGTTTTAATAAAATGAAAGAAAACTGAAAGACAGGGAAATCATGGTATTGTGAATTTTATCAGTGTGGAGGGAGTTTAAGAAGATATAGAGGGAAAGAAGAAATAAGATAAAATATTGTATGTTGGAGAAAATGAATTGAAAGCAGCTGAATAGCAGAAATATTTAAGCTTTTACAAATGTAGTAACGTGAAAATATATGGCATAGGGTGTTCTGTTGTTTTTTAAGGTTTTTTTTTTCTTATTATAACCTTCTAGTCTAAGCTGTACTTACAGAATGGAAGAAAAACATTCAATGATATGTATTGTTGAGGAATATATATATATATATATATATATATATATAGATATCAATAAACTCTTAATTAATTTAGTCGTAGCTCTGCTTTTCATCAGGAAGTTTTCCAAACAGCTCTATGGCCTGAGGACAAAGCCTTAAAATAAAGCGGTTAAAACAATGTCCACAGAAATAATGATGAAAAGAGTGGCGTTGAACCAAATGAGCTGGAAAATGCTTTCTAGGCAGAACAGTAACCTTTGTCACAATAAACATGTGCCTTCCTCTGGTGCTGGAGATAATAGGAAGTTGCATCAGACCTTGCACGTCTCGCCTTCAGATGGTGTTGGAGTAGTAGTCTTTGTTCCCTGACAAGAGGTTTCTTACATTAGGAAAATACAGATCTGCAATGATTTTTTCCCTTCCAGGCAGATTTTGCATGTTTCTCTTTATAGATACTATGGCACTTTTGCTTTCCAATCAGCATACTTTGGTTACAGACCTATATCTTGTCTTATTTCTGCTCACCAGGGCAAACAGGCAAATCAGAGTTATGCATGGTGGAAAGAGCATTCCCCCGACTTGATTTTGTGAATTTGTAGGTGACGAAATCTCCAGACCTGCTGGCATCAGTTACTTATTAGAAGCTGCCTCTTGGGAAATTTTTTTTCATTCCACTATGTTAAAGGAGTGCCATGCTTACATGATTGCCAGACTTATTTTGTCTAGTTCTCACCATCATTTGTCTTGGTTTAATACTGTCCTTTATCTTTTGCAACTGTCTTCCCTTTTTCTACTATCTCTCCATCCCTGGGTATGGGCCATCTAAAGTATTTAAGCTACTTCCTTAAATAATTTCCCTGATTTCATGTGATGCTAGGCTGAATGAAAGAAGTTGACTCAGTATTCCCTCACTGGGAAGGCTGGCTTTTTTGATTGTTTGGATCTTGCTCCCAAGTCCCCCTCGTCCATTTGAAGATCCTTGAGTCATCGGTCTAAACATGTGGCCAGAACCAGTGTGCTTTTTTAGTAATGCGATGAAAGGTGTTACTAAAACATCCTCCTACATAGGACTGCGACGTACAAGAGGCAGAAGTCAGTGTGTTGACTGATTTGCGTCCCTTTGATGCAAAATCAACTTTGAACTTCTCTACTGTTTCTTACATTTGATGTACAAACTCTTCATACATTTTGTAAGCATTTGTCAGCTCCTTCTGAGCAAATAGAGATGTTTTGAACATTGGTCATATAGTAATTCTACTTCGTTTTCCTGTTATTTTCTTATCTAATATATTTTCAAACCACTGAGCAATAAATCCAATCAGTAAGTTAATGATATACAGTTCACTTGCATAGCATGTTCCAACATTTTTTAGTCATAAAACGTTATATTCAGTTAAATATTATCCCAAGACACACCAGGTTGAAAGTCACAGCTTTGCAGAAGCTATATTTCCTGTAAGCTACAGGTTCAGAAAGTGAGGTTCTGAAAACATCTCTCAGAGAGATGTGTGTAAACACAGCTTGGTCAAAGGCACTTCATGACCAGTACTAGGCAGTTTCAGTAATTATTTTCCAAGTGAAGGCTTGGATAGTAACACAGCCCATGAACAGATTCCTATACGTCTGTGTGTTCTGTTGCTTTGCTCCACTGGATACTCAGTCATCCACAGCAAGGGGATGCCGGCGTGGTAATGGCTCTTCTGCTCCACCTGGAGAAGTGTGCATCTCCACCAGCTGGTGTGGAGACAGCAGGGATGAGAAACAAGGTAAGTCTCATGGACCTGCAGAAGTGTGATACAGTTTGGTAACTGCATGTGACAGCAGGGAGAGTTAGGGTGGATTTTTTTATGTTAAAAAATGTTTGAAAATCCTATTTTTTGGGTTTTTTACATTCTTCATTTTTTTAAAAGAAGCTTTATTCCAGCTTCAGTTTGATTTTTTATGCTTTTTTTCTTTTTCAACATTTGTGAAGTGCAAGACTCATGAATCTTCACATAGATATTACATATCGAAGCACATTTCCTCATCCAAATTCAATGAAGATTCAGCAAGTAACACTTTTTTCCTTAATTTGTGGTAAACTTGTTTGATAGAATTCAGATTTAATCAAAAATACCTAGACCAAGGTATAAGCTACAACAGCTTTTTTTTTCTTTTGTCTAGACAAGGGTGAAAATTTTCTTGAATTCACGAGCTGATTATCCTAGCTTAATCTTTGTCACAATCATTGGTTACAAATACAATTGGTGCTGTTTCCTGTAAGGAATTGATCTAAGTGGCGAGAGTGAATTTTAACTGCTGTTGTCTGAGTAAATTGGCATCAGAATTCTAGTATTTCCAGAATACCGTACCATGAAATGCTGCTGCAAATAATTTCATGTTATGTTTTTAAGCCCAGATGGAGATGAAACACCACACAGTTCCTTGTTTGTGGTGGAATGGGGAGGAGGATCGAAGTAAAACTTGTGTATTGAGATAAGAAGAGTTTATTAATTGAAAATAAAAATAAAGTAAAATACAATGATGGTAAGGGTAATAATGGTAAATAATAATGATAACAAAAAGGAAAAAAATATGAGTAATGTCCAATACAATTGCTCACTGACCCACGCCAGACCTCCCCTTCCTGATCCCAGATCAGCTGTGCTTCCAGGTAACTGCCCCCAGTTTATATACTGGGCATGATCTTTCCCATTTATGCCCCCCTCCCCCAGTTTTGGTGGGGTTTTAAATTTTTTTACAGAATTACAGAATATTCTGGGTTGGATGGAGCCGCATGGATCACTGAGTCCAACGCTTCAGTGCATGGCCCATACACAGACCACACTTACAGCCTCGGTGTAATTAGCACCAGGCTCTGATCAACCGAGCTAACCCCGCAGACTCCTCACTGGCAGAGCATGTGACAAAGGGAAAAAATAAGTCCTTGCCATAGGATATATATGATTTAGCAAGAAACCAAAACATCAGTGTGTTATCAACACCACTGTTATTCCGAATCCAAAACACAGCACTGTAACAGCTACTGAGAAGAAATTAACTCTACCCTAGTTGAAACCGGGACAGATGCATAAGATAGCCCATCTCCTTGAGGATTTTTGTTCTGAGTCCAAAGAAGAGCTTGGATTTATCGAAAATTTAAATTCTAACTAAAAAGCTTATCTAAGTTCTTCTACTCACTATGCAACAAAGGAAGCTACTATCTTTGTTGGGATTTTAAAATTTCACTTTAAATATAAAACAGATGGTCTTTAGGTGAGTCTGTCTTTCTGTCCACACTGAAAAGTGCTAATTAGAGCATGTTAGCAATCACTGAATTCAACTGAAATCTGTGAGAAATAGAAGTAACTTAAATCCAGGTCCCTCAAATTAAAATTGTGTGTTCTGCAAAATAAAGCTTTTTTTCCTTTGATAGGACTCCCTGTTTTATCCAAATAGGATGCAGAGATCTGTTTAGAACAGGAGTCTAGAATCAGCTCTCAGATACTTGATTTTTATTTCTCTGCAAATAAGACAATTGCTAAGACTGTATTGGATATCAGTACATTTTTATAAGTTTCCTGTGCTGTACAAAAATATGTAAAATGACAGTGTCTGCAAATTATGCCTGTTGAATTCCCTGACATGTCTAACACATCTCAGGTTAACATATATTTTTATCATTTGCACAAGACATGGTCACGCTAAGTCCCACTGCATAGCCTTGAAATCCTCATTGTACTTGGTCTTGGTTTCCCTGGAAAGGGCACTTCCTCCAGGCAACATTTTCTATTGTGATTGCAGAATATGGAACAAGAGGTGCATTCTCCCATTATCTTTTATGGAGGCTTTTTACACATGTCTGTTGAGGGAATGCAGCTATAGACAAATGTTTATATGAAAGTAGAGAATTAAAGGTTTCTCCAAAGACCAGTATAGAAAAATGAGCCTATGGTCTCCGTAAGAGCCCTAAATATGAAATTATATTGTATTTCATATGAATGAGCCAGAGGTGTAGAACTAGGCTTTGAGGGACAGGCTGTGTGCTGGGACTGCTTGAATAATGCTCTGGATTACTTCAGGAGATAAGTCAGCTGTCAGACATGAAGATACAGATCAGGCTGTCAAATTGAAGATTTGTCCTGCTGCCACTCTTTCTTGTGATTTGGGATTATTGCAAAATTATTTTTCTGCTTAGGTTTCAGCTCCTGGTCTCATGTTGGTGACAGTTTCCTGCTCTTTTCCGTGGGCTTTGCTCAGGTTTAAGGAAGCTTCTGTAGTGAAAATATATAAAAGTTGGAATTCCAATTTTTATTGCTCATTTGGTCCTCATACTGCAAAATATTGGCCAGAAAATGAATGATAAATAACTACTCTTAAAAATATTTTGCTCCCAGAACATCCCAAACTGAGATTTTATACACATGAACACTTCAAATAGAATCCATAACTGTCTCTTCCTGTGAGACTAGGATTTTTTTCTTAGAGATTATTTTAGATAATTTTTTTTTCTTCACAGGAAATTCAGCAAAAATTATCTAAAAAATCCCACAGATTTCTTCCTTCTCAACTTTTCGTCTCTAAGCAGTGACTTTACCTTTGTAAATTTATCTTCCAGCAAATTTACATTGGTTTTCATACTGATAACCAACACATTCATATTGATATGAATAATCATTCATATTAATTTGAAATTGCTTTTTCAGGTATGAGAAAATTCCTGAAGAAAAATTGAATGTAATTTGGTGCATTTCATGCAATATCGAGCAGATATACTTCAGCAGTGTTTGTGCTTTTGATGAACCTTTGACATGCTTTTTAGCCACTTAAAGATCTAAGGAATAAAAGCAGTAATAAAGACTGCTTGGTGACTCAGCCAATCTGCACATTAACTTGAGTCTGGAGTGCTTGTATGAATTATTTCTGTTTTCCCCTCACTCACCTTGTAATTAATTGTTGCAGTAAACTGATATGAATATGAAGGTCATGAAATTGTACATCGTAGTGTGACTATCAATGCTGCAGTTGTATCTGTATTTAAAATGACTCGTGAACTATGATAATACAGCCTAGACCAAAAGCATTATCAGGGGCCTGGAGCAAGCACCAATTTGAGAGGGAGTGTGAAGGCATTGTAGCACTTGCGTCTAATCAGAATCCCAATCAGAAGGCAGGCTCTTAACCCACCTTCCTCAGCTGTGTAAGACAAAGAGCAGGGAAACTGAAAGTTTCCATACAGGACACAAAATCTGGAGACAGTACCACGTACTGGCCGCTCTGTTTGGGCTGAAGTTGCAGTAAGTTTGCTCTTTACAGCTGCATCTACTTAGACGTCTTATTTAATTAAATCCTTCCACCACTACAAGAAGAGCTTCAAGGAATGGGGCTGTCCAGCCCGTCAAGCACATCCAAGCCCTTTCATTCAGCTTGGATATGATGCATGAAGGGCTCTTTGACACCTGTGCAAAACCCATCTGTCCCTCCATCCCAGTAAGCCGTTATTTATCTGGTCCCATCCCCTCAAACTGCCTGAATGAACTCGTGCACCAAACTGGGTTCTGTGCCAGAAAGGTGTTCTGCCTCCCTTTTCTACCCTATGCTGCCCTACAGAGGAACCTGGAAGGGGGAAAAATGCTCCTTCCTCACCAAATTGCTACATGTGCTGGAAGAAATAAGAAAGAGAAAAGGCAAATGGGGACATTATGCCATTCTGAGGATTTATTTCATCTGTTTGAATGATGTGGAATCAAAAAAAAAAATGCTCTCTGATTACATCCTGGTGTTAAGTCTTTGTTTTTCTATGCAAGAACTCTGGATAAATTCTTCACCTTAGAGCTGCAGTGAATTTTAAGAACAGTTTTTGCATATAAACTATACTAACTTGGAGAGTTTCCTGCAAATACAAAACTACACACATATTTGTGATGAAAAGAGCATATATTATAGTAATAAAATATAAACGGAGGAGTTTGGATTTGGTTTGGCGAAGGAAGGACTTGTTTAGTTTTTTTCCCCAATGTTCATTCTCACTTGTCTCTCTTCCACTGTGCTGTTTCTCTTTTTTCATGATTTAAACATTCTGGTGTTTCTCACTTTTTTTTCAGGGCCCTGTTCAGAGTGTTTCTGTGTGTTAATTAAGCAGCAAGTGATGGTGAAAAAAACATCCTTTTGCTTCTGTTTTTAAGCTTTTAATTTTTTGTTTGTTTGCTTCAATTCAGGTTCCTCCTGGGACAAGTGTGATTTTGAAACCAATCTATGCAAAGCTTTTCCTGAATTCAATTTACAGCCTGGCTGGATAAGAAGAAATGGTCGATCTGGCATGGGACCACCGTACTCTGACCACAATGGGAACGAGAGTGGTAAGACTCCTCATGTTCTTTGAGGAAACCATGGACTCTTACAAATTATGTAATTTTCTATTTAATTTGCTAACATTTGCTCATTTCTTCATAGTTCAATTTTATTCTGCCACGTGTTTTCTGAGCACTTCTGTCTATGTTTTTAGGTGATTGTAATTAAAATAAACCAGAATTCCAGGGGGATGGTGTGTGTGTGGAGAAAGACAGTACTCCAGTAAGCAATTCTTGTTATCATAGAGAAGCAAGTAATCGGTTTCAAAAGATATGTTTATCTACCACAGTGATCTTTACTTGTTTTAGAGATATTAGATGATAAATTCAGTCTTGGTGATTGCAAAGTTTAGAAATTTTGAGACGTATTTCCATGTTTTCTTGGACTGGTAAGTGCCTTGAGTGTGTTTACCTATCATCTATGGCTAGTATTACTACTCCAAATATTTTGAGAGACGAGGACTTTGTATCTGGAGACAGGATAAGCTTTCATAGTCTCTTTTTGAGTTAACTTCTTTCTAAATCTTCTTAAAATTCTACTTTGCCTTGAAGACTGTCTCTCAACTAAGTAATTCCTCTTCTCTGTCCTCAGACAAAATATACCCTTCATACTTGTCCTATGGCCAAATTAACCCTGCTTTTCCTTCTGTAATACATACTGTAATAGAATAGCTGTTTAGTTCTCCATGTTTTATTCTCTTTCCCTTCGTCTCTCATCTCTCCTGGGCACAAGCAGTGCTTTGGCAGCCCTCCCGGCCAGCACCTGAAGGCAGGCATGCCGTGTTGGAGCATGTACAAGAAGAGAATCCTCTGTGGGATTCAAGTGTTGCTGTGATTAGCCGAGGTGCTTTGCACCTTGTTCCCAAACTGTGATGCTCTGGGAGTGTGGAAATCTGCACTGTTCTAAAGCAGCATTTCCTACACATTGCATAAGCTATCAAACAGGTAGAAGTTGCCCATAATCATGAGTATAAATTGGTGGTTTCGAGGTGCATGTATGGAAAACGTGGTTAGAAATCAGCAGATGAAAACGGAACACAAATTTAAATTTTTTTTCATCGAAAAAACCAGCAAACAAAGACCCCACTCTAGGTTTTCCTGCAAGTTCTCATTTCACAGTAGACAATTCTCATGATACTCTGTAATTAGGAAATTTTATACATGATGTGCTTTTAGGAACTTTAGGTTTTGCTTGTGTGTATTGCAGAAGCACATCCTGCTGTGTGTATTATGCTTCCAAAGAGAAGGTTGCTCTTAAATAAGTGTTGATTTAAACCAATGTTGGCACAAAAATGTGAGCAGCTACCAAACCTTCTTCATAAACACAAGCTTTATTTCAGGTATGCAAGCTGTGAAACAGTTTAAAATAGTAAAGCTCTTCTCATTAAGAAACACATTAAAACAATCCTAAAAGTACCATGGAATACAAATATAGCAAACTCTTGGCTAGAATCAAAATAGGTTAGCCAGGCAACAGTCTTGCTGTAGTTGAAGTTTCTAGAATTTGTGCATGATTGATAGCACACACCACATCATGATGTAGCAAAGGCCAGAAAAATACTCTTATAATCATAAGAAACTGGCGGGGAAGGGAAAATTTGACTTATGTAGGCATACAAAGCCAGCAAAACATTAAGAATCATCAACTGTAGTGTTTGTTGTTGCATACAAAGCAAACTGTTCAGTCACCTGTATTGTTCACATTTACTTGTCTTGGGCATTCAGTCACTGTTGTATCTGCCAGGTCTGAATTGTGCAGTGGTCATGTTAATATAAGTTATTTTACTCAGGTAACAGGAAGCTCAAATACTTGTAGCTATTCAGCTTTCTGAGAGGCTGTGTACTCTGATTGGTGAACCGAAGAGCTAAGGAGATTTAAATGCATTTTATTAATTTGCTTCTATTTTTCTACCTGGAGAATGTCTAAACTGTACTTTCATTTTCTAAATGCTGGTTCTAATCACCTAGGAAATATGTATCTTCTTATGGCAGTGAGTTGAATTTTCCCACTGCTGGTTACTCAACAGACTATGTAATCAGTTTTATGTTGGTTCCTGCTTAAAACTCAAAAATTATTGTCTATCGTGATAACTGAGCAGAGTATGCTCTATGGCAGAGTGTTAAAGGGAAGACTTCCTGCCATCAGGATAATACACACACATTAGCAGAAAAACAATGATTCTTTGGTAAATTTAACTCCTTTGAAGATTTACACAATCATTTACTAGAATCCCAAACATTTCTTTAGGTCTGTCTGTCATGACTCTCTTTTTTTGCAATGAAAAAGTAATTGAACAGACCAGTGACAATCACTTTAAAAGAACCCCAAAACAAAACACAACCTGATTTTGCTAGATGAAACTATTCTCTACACAGAGGTCTAATGTGTAATGATCATTCAAAGAATTTCTTAAAATTGCTATTTCTTCCCCATCTGTATAAAACTTAAAATTCCTGTGGCAGGTGAAAAACAAACTTTTTACTCTTAGACACATTTATCTTTAGAGAACTAAAAGAAAAAAATTCAAAATTTCATGGAAGCTAACATCCAATGGAACAGATTGGGACAGGGCTCTGCAGAGACACCAAGCCATCTGTTGTGGGTATGAACAATACCCTTGCAGCTGGCAGGCTCTGAAAGTGCTGCCTGAGCAGACAGGAAAGGTCTAAAACCTGGGGGCAGCATGGCCCTTGCCCTGGTAGCAGGCTGCAAAATGCTCCTCTGTGGGATTGCTCAACTGGCCCAGCCCTGAGCTGGGCTGCTGGTGCTTCATCAGGGGCTGTCCAGTTCCACACGAGGATGAGAGGTCAAGGTAAATAGTTCAATAAATTAAGTATTAAGGTGTTTTGATCTATCCTCTGTAATTTGGTTAATGTATTAATCGTTATTTTAAGGATTTTTTTTTCTCTGAGTCCTGCTTGGCTTTTTTTCTCCTTAATCTTCCTCCTTCCATTAGCATGTTAATGTCGGAGGACAATAAGTTACTTGACATTGTTTGGAATTTGGGAAGGAGAAAAGAGAAGAGAAGAGAAGAGAAGAGAAGAGAAGAGAA
>VWPU01001681.1:0-16349 GCA_013398955.1 Callaeas wilsoni | reverse complement strand
AAGAGAAGAGAAGAGAAGAGAAGAGAAGAGAAGAGAAGAGAAGAGAAGAGAAGAGAAGAGAAGAGAGAGAATTAAAAATAGATTGAGTCTTTTTCTACTCTTTATTTTTCCTCTTGCATCCTTTAACATCTAACATCTCTGAAATCTTCATGTTCAGGAAGAGCCAAATTTTGACTTGCAGTGTTTGATATCCTAAAATAGGGTGGTTGCCTTCCGTCTGTTATAAGATCTGAAAATATATTGCCAGGAAGAGACACAGTCAGTCAAAGGGCATGGCAATAACCATAGTTCACTGAGTCCTCTTGAGCTCTTACACTTTCAAGTGAATCAAGGACTTGTTTTGTAAATGAAAGATAATGGTATCTGTAATGGTAGCTTTGAAATTCTGAAGACAACTTTTTCTACTGGGAATGTGTACAGGGATACCACATCTTTCTCTCTGCAGCAAGGCAAATTTCCAAGCAGCCAAAACCCAGATACCCATCTGAACACCACCAGTTTCCAATCTATAAAAACACCACAGTCTTCTCTCCTGTGTTCCACCACCTCCTCAAAGGCCTGAACTATCATGATAAATGTGAATTGTTGTTTACGGCAGTTTGTTTAGGCATGAAATATGTACTCTATTCAATAATTGGAGTTTAAAGTCTTTGGATCAGCTTTCTGAGTTAGCCTCACTTTGTCCCAAAATTTTGCACTTCTGAGTTGACTATTCAAGCCATCACCACATGAAACATTTTGGAATCCTACTTAAAATTTTGGCTGGAACATGGAGCAATACCATTACAATATTGAACATGGAAAAAAGTTTGGAACACAATGACCACAAATGTTATATATCTTTTTTGGGGAAATTCTAGTTGGCTTTTTAGTTATTAATTTTTACCTGTGCATATTGTTCTTCTTGTTTTATTGTTGGGGTTTTTTCCAAGCTTCTAAGTTTACTCTTTTTATTCCTTTTAATAGCTTATTTCCTCTCATTGTCCTCTGAAATGCAATCCTCTTCTGCAGCTTTAAGGACAAACGTTTTCCTTCCAACAGATGAAGAACACCTTTGCCAGGTATTTTGATGCACAGTCTTTGTATTACACTGTTTGCCATAGTATTTCCCTGGAATAATCAGACTTTCTTCTTTTTCCTAGATTAGATTTCATTATTGGGTCAGTCAAATGAGTGGAACATTCATGGTGGGGCTTCAAAAGCACTCTGAAGATACTTTTAAAAGCATTTGGCAAGTTTCGGGAGAACTACGAAATCAATGGAACGGAAATACCATCACAATCAATAGCACTGAAAAGTATGAGGTGAGTAAATTGAGGTTGCTGTAAAGGACACTTCTTAAATGAGTTATAAATTGTGGGCCTTTTTCATAAGTCAGCACTAAATATTTTGTAAATGAAAAGAAAGCACTATCATGACGTAAACTAGAATAAAGCCATTTTGCATATCATAGTTTGCATTAACAAATACAGCTTGTTCTTATCTCTTAGTGATATTGAAACTAAGAACAAACTTTGCTTAAACTGTGCATATGTCTTAAATAAAACAGTCTCATTGACTCATAAATTATCTACCAGCCCAGAGAGGTGATAAACTTGTGATCTTAACTTTCAATACAAGATTCTCTTAGCCTCAGTCCAACTGGACTAATAAAGTCAAGGTTTCATTTATATAGGAAATAGCATTATATACTATGAGATACAGTTTTATAGGGTTGCTACAGGTGAAAAACACTGTACTTAACTATTAATTGCAGCTTTGAGCCTTTGTCACAGAACATATGCATATGGTTTTTATTTTGCTCAAAGCTACTGAAAAGCAATGCAAATGTCATAGCCTATTTAAATGTGCATTTACAAAAAACATTAGCACAGTAAATGTAACTTAGGGCTATAATATCCTGGGTGATGTACACTTACTCTTACACATAATACTGGAGAGAAAGTGGGGAGCAGAGAAGGAAAAGAGAGGCCTTTCCTGCTACAGCAGTTACAGTGAAGTTGCTCAGCATACAAACCTGAAGGCATGGCAGCACTACCTCATTTCAGCAAACCAAATGAGTAGCATAATTACTTGACTTGCATATTGTACTAAATCATCCAACAGGATCTTGATTTTTGAAGTAATACTGGCCTGCTCAACCCTTTTGAGAATGTATTTTGCAAAATACCTGTACCCCACTCGACACAGGTATCAATGCTGTTATTGGTCAATAACTTACCTCTGCTTGATACGAGTGTATGTGTAGCAATCTGAGCTTGTACTGGAAGGCTTTACTTCTAGATTTATTTTTCTCATCCTTCGTATTACTTGGAAAATTGACTGAGTCTGGGAATGGTTAATATAATACGGCATCTACTTCCTCTGTATTGCTAGGACAAATCCTAAGTGAACTGATGGGCACAGTCCAGCTTTAAAAAAGGCAGATGTCAAACTCACTGCAGTAATCATTACAATTGACTTTAAAAATGCAGCTCAGTACCTCACAAAACCTAGAGTCTGAAGCTGAGCAAATTTTCTTCTTTGTTTGCACATTTTGCTCCAGTGACAACTTGCAAGATGTCACTGTCATACAAGTGAATGCAATTCACTTGCCCTTTTGCACTTGTTCTTCTATATGACAAGATACTTAGCCTACAGGGATACCTGTGGCATTTTTCAAGATAAAATTTTGATTATTAATGTTTCTATGGAAAAAAAAGATGGGAGACAAATTTTATTTGGATGTACAAATCACTTTGAAATAGGGTGCTTTAATACTTTTGTCAATCTTACAAACACCTTTGAAGTGAGATTTTAGTTAAAATCAACCTCTGAACCTCCACTGCTCATTTTCTTTGCTCCTTTTGATATTGACTGTTTAACACTTAAGACTCTTCCTATTAAGAGTCTAGATTATATTTATGGGATACAGAATTTTGTTTTGGCATTTAAAAATCTCCATTTTATGGAATTCTGAAATACAGAGATTGACAGTGGTTTAACTACTGAGCAAGCAGCAAGCTCAGTATGTTTGTTTTGGCTGGGTTTTGGAGAACTGTATCGTGATTTTCTCTTTTAAGCTACTTCTCTGATTTACTGAGAACAAATCTCTGTCTTCCAGACTTCATCAAGGGAAGGGGTTCTAGGCTTGGGGTTCATTTGTGTCTTTGTGCTTGATTCCTGTTTTACCTTGTGCTTTGCTGCTGTGCTGGCAATCTGTTCCTGTGGCTGCGTTGTGGAGTCAGCCCAGCTTGTGCTTGATCCCACCTACGGTCCCACTGCAGCTTTCATGCCACTAATGGAGCTGCAACGTTAATTTGATCTGGTGCTCACAGATATTACATAGATCATTGCAGATATGAGCAAATAATGCCACTAAATTGGCCTTTTTTTTCTTTCTGACTTGTGAGCTTAAGGAGGGCTAGACTTTGTGTGAGAAGGAAAACTGAATGATTCCTTTCTGGAGTAAACTTGGGTGTGAGTCAGTTTGGTTATTATTGGACTGAACTCAGGGGAGGTCACCTGGATATCTGCACCAGATAAAGCCTGGCTAATCTTTTTTAGACACAAGAGCGGCTGGAGGCATCTAGTAAAATTATCTTCTGGAAGTGGGGAAGTTGAGAAACTGTTCATGAGTTTTGAGGAAACACAGGTTCATACAGAGTTCTTGTGCTCTGATGGCATATGAATTTGAAGCAGCCTCTGATTTTGCTCCAGCAAAGTGAGCCAGTCCCTCTTCAGCATTGCCTAAATCACTTTATCTCACTATATAATAAAATCTATGAAACCTCAACTGCAAGCTAATTGCTTGCTGGTAGATATATATCATAAATGAAGTTATTAATAACTGAATTTTGAGTTCACAATGAAATATCACTGTGAAAAGGTGAAACATTTGTCAAATCCTTGATATTAAATAATATTTCTTATGTTTCTAATTATAAAACAGTGCATTATGTTGTTTTAGAAACTTATCTGAAATCATGCCATGATAGAAACAGAAAATAAGAATACACTATTTGTTCTTCTCCTGGTGATGTCATGAAAGAACACATTAACTGCATATATCATTGCAGCAGAATTCAAGAATTCAAAATACTGCTTTCTGAAAAAAATCAAAAGAGCAAATTTCCAAGATGCTGCATTTCAATCATATAAACATATTTTGGAATGTGTTATGGCTGTCATTCTTCTTGTGCAAGCCAACTGCAGCTTCAGAAAAATAAACAAAAGACAAAAGATTACACTCCTCAAAAAAATTCCAACTCATAACATAATGGTCATATCATTGGATAAGTTGTGTCATCTTGTACAGTGAAAAACTCATTTCTTGGTAATTTATAGGTTTTCTGCATCAATCTGTTAAACTATGCATAATATTGTTGCTGAACTCTCAAGGTAAGACTTGAAAAATTATTGCTAACACTGTCAATTCCTTATTAAGAGCTAGAATGTACCTCTAGGTTAGATTGTGCCTCCAAGACTCTGGAAAATCCTGGAACTGTTTAATCCCAAGATGTGGCTAAGGAATAATTTAAGGAATGTTATTCATAAGATTGATTTTTTGGGTTGTTTTGATTGGTATGTTTTCGTTGTGTTTTCCCAAGGACTGTGACTAATCAGTCAGTTCCCTTGTTCACCACTGCAGAAAACCTGTGATAGTCTGTACATTTACAAACGTGTATTGAAATCTGCCTTTGAGATGGAAATGTAAAATATTTGTAACTTCTAGTCTACAGAAGACTTTGGTAGGGGGGAAAAACCACTCTTGTAACGTAAGAGCAGAATAACTGTCAACCAAGTACTCCTCAAGGTTTGTTTTGGCTAAAAACTTGATGAAAGGCTTCTGAGTAATGCTGGTTTTTGCTACGACTTTTCTCCAGGTTTCTGAGAAATTTTGAAATCAAGCAGAAAATGTTCACATTTCCAGTTTCTGGTGGAATAATGGCTTGATAAAACACAAAATTCTTTGTGTCATATTCTTTAACTGTCATGATCCTTGCTTAGATTTTAAGGTATTTTATTGGTATTTTCAGATTCTTCCTGTTAAATTCTACTTTAATCTTGAGTTACATGATTGGACTACATATCTGTGCTTGGGTGAAGAGCCACAGATGTGTGAAAAAGCCAGGATGGTAATCCTCCAAAATTGTTAAATGTGTGATTAGAGTTCTTATATTTCCAATAGATACTCCGTGGACTAGACTGGCATATACTGTGTGCTCTTTTGTTTTGTCTGTGACACTGGTAAATTCTGTTTCATGTTGATTTGCTGTTAATCTCTTTAGGTTATCTTTTGGGGCATGGTGGAGACCCAGAGGCAAGGTGAAACTGTTGCCATTGATGATATTACCTTCAGTGAAGGATGTTCTGTAGCATGTGGTAAGCATACCCTTTTCTCAGGAGCCAGGTCATTTTATATTGTCTTTTCCTTGGATTAAAAGAGAAAAAACAATGGAAAGCCTTTTGCTATTCAAAGGCTTTTTTAACTCCATAAGTGTTTTCATTTGGCTCATTTTCATTTCCCTAAACAATCATCTGTCTTTTCACATCCAAACACAGTTACAAAGCAAGACAATAAATACTTAAAGAAATCTGATGCATTATAAATGTAGGGCTCCGAGGGCAAAAAAGATCCACTGTTTTTGGCTGAAGAATTGATATATTCAGCCAGCTCAGGCAAAGCTTTGGAGCTGACTAGGAAGATTCCCAAGGCACTCATGTATTTCTAAGTGCGTGAAGGTCCCGATCCTCAGCTGCGCAGAGGGGTTATGCTGTTCTGCTCTGCTGCATCTAAGAGTTGTAATGTCAGGCTGCTCACCTCTGCAGTCAGACCATCCCTGCGAGTCAGGATTCTTCGGCAAAACATTTCCTATTTCCCTTTTTAACCCAATGTATTTTCATGGAAAAGGAACGCTACCCATCCTAGCATAAATTAAGTTGCTTGCTGCTCTGTATTACACAAGAGTATTGCCCTGTGGCACCGATGTCACATCCTCAGGTGAGTGCAGTCCTGATTCAAAGCACCTCCTTTGTTTTCCTTTCTCTTATTCTTGGCATGGGCGCAGAGGGTTTAGACTTTAAACTTAACTCGAGATATGGAAAGCGGTGTTTGACACAGACCAAGCTAGGTTACGTGATTAGCTTTGTGTATACCATACTCCTAAATAATGCTCTCTAGATTTCCCTGTAGGAAAAAACTGTGGAAAAGAGATGCGCATGGTTATTAATATGCTAGAGTCCTGAGCAATTGCAAGCAAATCACGTTAAGAACAAGATACAAACCCTAATTTAATGATGCCAAGAGGCATATACATTTAGTTAAAAGGGGATCTATGTCTGGGAAATGAAGTTTCAGGTACCTTATCTTGATCATGTCAGGTTCCCCATGTCACAACTTTCTTACAGGGGAAAATTATAGAAGTAAATATTTTATGAATATTTTCATGCCAGGGCACATCTTGCTTTTCTGTTTTGTAGAGGCTTTCTAGCTGTATGAATTAAATATGCAAGGCCGCTAATTTAAAACTTTGTGTATGCATGCCTATGAATGCAGGAACGTATACAATGTGCTTTATTTCAAAAAAGAATTTGTAATGGAATTTGAAATTTGTCCTCAATGTAAAGATGACAAATATTTGATTTTTAACCCAGCTTCTTTCTGCTCCTTGGAGGATTTTTGCACATAAAAGACTGGTATAAAAGGGGGAAAAAAAGCATTGCTAAATTCTAGAAACCTATGTACTTGTTTAACCAGTTCCTGCAGGAGGATGTAGACCTGTCTGTAAAAGCATATTGAGTTTTTCAACAAAGTTCTTCTAAAGCAAAAAACATTAAACCAAAAATCCTCAGCTATAGAGATGAAAGACTGTCTCAAAGAGATGGAAAAGGAAAAAAAGGAAACTGACGTATATTCTCACCATGTCTTATAAATCCAGGTGCAAAACTTACCTTACATGGCAGCTGTTGAACTACATGCTGTGGCTCACAGATTGAGCTGCTGAACTGTTCAGTGCCTCAGGTATATTCCAATAAGAGCCAGTTCTTATCCTGTGTTTCCTCATTAGGAGAAGTCAGCTTCATTAGGTGACATCTAAATGGCTCACAGCAGCCAAAGCAGAGTCAAAGAATCTTAATTTTCTCCATGAAAGAGGAATGTTACTACTGAACATTTTACAGTAATTAAAACAAAAGGTCAGACTAATGGTTGGTTGAATTTGAAATAATTTTTTTTCTAGTCCTTATGGAATGTCTGGATAAGTAGACTTTTAATGAAAACCACTTTAATTTCATGAAATTCCTACTTAAAACTTGCATTTTTTAATGCACCCTTCATGATTTTTAATCCCAGTACAAATGCACAGAAGAGATGACCTGGGAATTTGTATTCATTAGTATGACTATGTTTTTAGGGTTGTGAGTCAAATATCTTAAATTTTTGTGCTTTCAGGAGTTTCTTGATGCAAACTGAGATGGTTAAATATAAAACTAATTTCATTATGCTTTAGGTTCTTTCTTCCCTTCTATCCCTCCACTGTCTCCCAAACTGTCCCACTTCAGTCTGTTGTCCAGTTCTGCTAAAGACTAAACTTCATGCATTGACAAAAATACAACTAAAACTCTATCTTCAGTGTAGCAATTTAAGATTTGCTATACACAGCTCTTTATCATACATTTGAATATGGGCTGCAGAACAAAAAACAAAACACTTTGACTGTAAAATAGAAAATATTGAAATTATTTTCTGAAACACACATAATGCAAAATGTCCTTTAATGATACATCAAGTAGACCTTCTATTCAAAGGCTTCATATGAAAGCATCCATGTGGCTGCTCTACAGAATTCCCTCTCAACTTCCAAGAATTATATATGTGAAGAACCTCACCAAGACTGTCCTTCTTGTCTCTACATAGAGATGGAAGTGAAGAGCTCCAAGGCATGAAAGTGGAATGCTATAAGGGAGAATGAGTCTTTTGTCCTCCTTAAGTCACTTGTAACGCAGAAGTGACAAAGCCTCACTGCAAAGTTATGGGTTTTTTTCAGGAAAACTGAAGTAATTATATATGTATTACTTATAATGTATATATTTTGACAAAAATCCTGTATGAATACTTCAACTGACAAAATCTTAAACTTAATTTCTTAGTTAATTCTAATCCCACAAAGACATAGTCTTTAACGTTACAGAGGAAGGTATTTGAGATTAACTGCTACAGGAATGAGAGTCAGAAAATCCAAAATAATAATCTTACTGTTGTCCGACATGCTGTAGCATTAAGAGATGAAAAACAGATATTTTGTTGAAACAAAACCTCAAAAATGTCTAAAACTAAATTTAAAAAACCCAAACAATCACAGAATGACTCCAAATGTTTTGTATCAATACTAAAAAAGTGTTAAAAGATCTTTATTCCTTTAGGAAGAATTTGCAATTTTTTTTCATGTTGAAATTTAACACAATCCATCCTTTTCTAGACCCTTATGGAATTTTGCATTTTCCATGAGAAATAACTTTTTGGCAAGCTCTTTCTCACATAATGCACATGGTTTGGAAACAGTAGACCTTTATTTAGCACTGGAACAAGGAAGAAATGCAATGTTTGCAGCACTGGCTGCACAGGCCTTTCACGGAGGTGTCAGTAATGTGAATAACACAGTGTCTGTCTCTCAGATGAAGGAGACAGTAACATCCATGTATACTGACATGAAGCTCTTTTCTCCATACAGTTAGGAATCTCTACGTTTTCTCTGAGATATCCTGACTGCTATTTAATACTGTGTCTTAACCAGAGATTACCTTTCCCCTGCTATAACATTAAGAAGTGGAACTTCCATTATCATAGTGCAATCCTGCTTAAAATCCTGACCACTACTGAAGGCAACCAGATTAGTCAGGCATGCTGTGCCCTTAAAAAAGCTCTTGAAAATACATGGTGATGCATTCAGAACCTTTCTGTCTCTAAAAAGAAGTATTCAGTTACAAGTATTGTGGGGATGCTGCTGAGTTTAACCTCAGTTAAAAGAGATTTTTCTGTAGCTATCATCTAGAAAAGTAAATAGGTATTTGTTATTATTGCATGTCAGTTTTTATGTTACCTGGCAACTCTCTCTGTGGAATTGAATTCATGGAGGTTGTGATGACTGGCTAACATAAATAGCCCTCCATTGCTTTGAAAAAAGCCTCTGTCTTGAGGCAATGATTTCTGAGGACAGTTAAAGATGGCAGGCTGAAATACTGGACAGCAATCAGGGATACACAGGGCTTCTGATGCAACCTTTTGAAGAAGCAGAAATGCTGTCAAGGAGTTTGATAAGCATAGTTTTCTAATGGGGAATAGTCTCATAAATAATGACTTTTTAAGAAGCGATTGTTTTTCTTTTAGTACCACAGACTTCCAGTTTTGAGCTTGGCATATGCGAGTGGCGCTCCGACCAGCCAGCTGAGCCTGCTCAATGGGCACGGCTGCCAGCTGGGCACAAGACTGCCTCTTGTACCTTCCTGACGGATCGGAGCAACCATGCTGAAGGTGGGGATTTAATTTAGCTCAAAATTACTAGCTGTCATGAAGAATATTGTGCTTTTTATAGTAAGATGGTGCCTCAATGACAAAACAGAACAAAACAAAACAAAAAAAAATTGTATGTGTTTTGTACTTAAATTAGGCTTTGTTTTGGCTGTTTAATGAGGGCATCGTGAGCACTCCTGCTTGTAAGACATAAAATATTTTCTTGTAAGAATTACTTAAATTGCTTCAGGTATTCATGAAATATTCTAGCATAAGAATTCCAATATGAACTAAAAGCTGATTTATTCTCCAGTTTATTCTTCGTATGAGATCTATGCAAGAATTGGGTGAAATTAAATTAAATCAACTCAACTCAAATCCATCTAAGCCCATAGCCCTTATGTGTGGGGTTTTTTTCTGTTTTGTTTTGATTTTGATGCTTGGCAGTTTATCTTGTGTAGTACTACTCTGCTTGAGCATACAGTCTGGAACTTCATTTTAAACTTTTTATTATGGCAACTGTAAATAAATAATTATTCTAGAAAATAGTTTCCTACTCTTAAAAAACAATAAAATTAGTCCAGCCTCAATTTCAAGACGTAAAGGGCATCACTTGATTTTAAGTCACTGTGTAGTATGTGTCTATGGGAAAGGTTTTTGAAAGCTTAATGGATGTAAATCTCTAAGTGTTCTATTGTGAGATAGAATTGTCTTGCCTGCTAAGTGTTTGCATTGTGTACTAAGACTGCCTTCAGAGGGGTCAAGTACTGCTAGTTATAATAGTACAGTTTGTGATGCAGCTTTGAAGAACTGATACTGTGGAAATTACTGCTTGAACTTCGAACCCACAGAAGTGGAGCACATCTCATTGATAGCAGCAGAATGAATGTTAGATATTGTTTCCATTTAAAAAATATTTTAAAAATAAATTTTAGCATGCATTTTTATACAGTCTAATAACCAGAAGTCAAATTATCATTGAATAACAAGGAAAAGTGCCTAAGTGTATACACTATGTTAAAATGAATTTTTGCAGGTGTGTATAATGGAAAGCATAGAGTAAAGCATATTTTTTTCCCCTTAAGTGTGAGGAGAAGAGTCATATCATCTTCCAGTTTCCGCTGGGGTATCTAACAATAAAGAGATTTTTCTATTGATTTTATTTGAAAAACCTCCCTGAGAGTCATTGTATCTGTGCCATACCTACACATGACATCTTAAGGGCTAGTAACAGGTATGGATTTCCCTTTTAAGGCAATATTGAGAACAGAAGAGATACTGAAATTCTACAAGGGCTTTTACAGTACTATATTACAAGCACTGTCTATGGAAAGAGAATATACTTGGAAATGTTTGCCGTATAGGTGCTTGGGCACTGTTGTATGGATATGCACGGGCAGCTGAGTAGGCTGAATCTCCCCAGCTGCTTGGGGACATTCCCTGTGCTTCTAAGTCATAAAGAAAAATGAAAATATGTGAAGAAACAAGCACCAAAATGACACACGGAATTTAATTCATCATTAACATTGAAAAGTATTGAAAAGTCTGAACTGTGATTGCTGACCTCTCAATACATTCAGTATTTCTATTCATGCAGATGTGTTGAGACATAAATTAAGAGGTTGAATATAAAAAAAATTCTAAAAACTAAAGAAATGGAATGCAAACTGCAAAAATGCCATGCTTGAGGGCTCAAACCTGCCATGCAAATAGAGCTTGACTAAGCTTTATATTCTGATTTGGATCAAAGTTTTCACTTCTGTAAATAGAAGAGAGATAAGAAACAAAATTATAAAGCAGAGGTCTAAACAATTATATTTATAAAGAAAAGATTTATTATAGTCTTTGAATAATCTTCCCTTGCTGGTATCCTTAGATTTAATAAAATACTTTCTGTCCATGGAAGAGTTTTTTTCTTTGTTCCTTTATTGCTTTGTTTCTCTAGTTTTATATTGGAGGTAATTTGTCTATAACTTTTACTCTTAGTTTCTCTAGTGTTAAAAGTTCTTACAGAGGTTTTATGTTCCCTGTAATACCATGCAGAAAATACTTTTTTCTTGTTTTCTTTATTAATGTTTCATATATGCTATTGTAGTTTCCATGGTTTATGTTTCTTACGTTGGATTAAGGTAGTTTCGTACATCTAGGGTAACATTTCTTTAATAAGAAAATAATGAAACAAATTCTCTGCATAAGAAAAATGAAGACACAAAAAGAAGTCAAAGGACCAATATTTGGGATAACCAGTGACAAAAGTCCCTAAAGTTTAAACGTGCAAAACCAGTGAAATAATTACATTGCGTGACTTTATTTTATTAATTTTCTTCTCTCTCTTTTTCTTTTTTTTTTTTTTAATACAAGATTTCACCCAGGATTTGTATGTTCATGAAAATTCATCTTTAAAGAGCAGAAACAATGGCAGTTCAGATTTGAACTATTTTTTTTCTTCAAAATGGTTGAGTGGGAAGGTTGCAGAACGTTGGTTCAGAGACTGAACTGTTCTCTGCTGGGCGATAGAACTTGGCAGAAAAGAAAAGGTTTCACTCTGTGGCTGGAGCTCAAATGAAGTCTTAGTTGTTACTCTAACACTGGTAGCATAGATTTAAAGTTGTGTCATTTGTGAAATAAAAATCCCATGGATTAAAGTAGGACTGACGATATTTGAGTAAGAATGTGGTTAAAATTGAACCAAACAACTCAATAGTCGTAGTTTTTCAGCATAGCAGGACACAGGCAGGTTCACTAGCCCACCCCAGCTCTGAGACTGGGCCACCTCAGCAGCAATCTGCAAGCTCTACTTCTTAGCTGGGTTCCAGTGAGGTCGGTGGCTGCTCTTTCTGCAAGACTCACAGGGTTTTACTCATGACACACAAGTTTCCTTCAAGACTGAAGTAAAAAAGACTGTTTAGCTAAAACCTGATTACACAGCCATGTGGAGAAAATAAAAGACTTTGTGGGAAGATAATAAAGTCCATATTCTTCATCCCGGCAACTAGACCTGCATCTCTTGTCAGATACACACACATCTCTGACTCCATAGCCTTACCGCCACTTTGCCGGGAATGAAGTGGCTCTTCTGGAATCCCTGTGCTGTCTCTAGAAACAAGGGGCAGTTTGGCACATCAGAAAGAGAAAGTCATGAAAGTTCAAGAGAACAAGACACAAGGAAAGTCAGAGCATAAACATAGCAATATGCAGTGCAGTTTACTGTACTGAGGGAGAATCAGAACTTAAAGAAGAGCTGCAAATTTGCAGTAAATGGAAGAAAACTGGTCCTAATACCATTAATCATTAGAAAGTTACCTGATAAATTTTGTCTAGAAGTAATAATAATTTTTTTAAAATCCCTTAGGGGAAAAAAAGTACTTTAGGAAAGTTTATAGTCTGTCCAGTTAAACTCTGTTCTACTTTTAGACACCATAGAGAAGAACGTGAGAAATAATTTAAAAAGTCATTTTTCAATTTCTGTAGTCTTCATTTATGAAAAGGCCTCAATTTGTGGCCAAAGCAATCACAATACTTGCATAAAATGCATTCCCTAAAGAAGAGTAAGCATGCAGCTTTGGACACAGGATCACTCTGGATGCTTCATAGGACTTTGGTTTATCTAGAGCAGTGCACTTGCCTTCTTGTGAAAAAATCATGTCAACTCCACTTTGCCCTTATTTTAAAGATTCAGGCACTTGAAAGAAAAGAGGGAAAAGAATGTTAATTATCATTGGGCTCAGAAACTAAAATTGGTTGGTTTTATAATGGCATCAGAGAACTCTGAAGTTAGATAAAGAACCAGTAGCATATCTTCTAATGTTGCATATTTCTCTTATGCACAAGATAGTAGTCATAGAAGTGTAGATGCTTTATTGATGTCTGTCAAAGAGAAATCTGGGGTAAATCTATAGTATTTCCTTATATCAAAGTTAGTTGCTGTGGCATGAAATTACAAGCTTAATTCCAAGGAAATTGCAAAAATATATTACATTGTAAATCATTGCATAACACAAAGAGTAAACGGGCAACAAAAGGAAAAGAACATAGTCCTTTATAAAAATGAGCATTTTTCTTAGGAAATGACACTTTCTTCCTTCACCTTGAGATTGCGTAACCTTTGCATTTGAAATAAGTTTTATTTAGAGAAAAGAACACAGAAACTGCAGACTTAAGACCCTTAATCGGTCCTTGTTTATTATTTTAATAGTTCCTGCAGGAGGCAGCAAAATATTCAGTGACTCAGGAGGCAGGGGAAAGAGCTGGTATACTTGGTAAAAAATATTCAGCGTTTTTATGTCTGAAAACTAATAGACACTGTTGAGGGGATGGAGTACTCCTTTAGATCTCTGTAGGAATGCTTTTATAAGGGGCAGTAGGTCAAGAAGAGCACGAATTGCTTTTCTGCTTCAGATGGAAAGACAATATGCTTCCAACATTTGGTTGCAGAAATTCCGGCTGAGAAGTAAAGACCTTGTTTACACAGTGGAGATGTGACTGCTTCCTGTAGCAGAGTGCCTTTTGTTTTGTTTTGTTTTTCTTAAGCATTGCTGTAAAAAGCATATTTCCTGGAATCCACAGTAGGAAGAAAGCCCAGTTTCCACATATATTTGTCATTACGTATTGAATGGTCGTAGATGTAAGGAGGCTGAGATGGGACTCCTTGCAGGTTTTAACATGCAAAGTAAAAACTTCAAAATACTATTGACTTATGTAATTCTTGGTTGCATGGGCTGTGAGTAAAATGAAGACATATATATATATATATATATATATATATATATATATATATAAAAAAAATAGGAAACAGATGACATCCAAGTCACACCATCAGTATGATGATAAGATTTTATTCTTGCTGGGTTGGGTCTCTGGTGTAATTATGTGAGAGCAGTCTTTACTTTCAAAGACTGAAAAAAAGTATTTTGTGAAAAAGTGATATTTATTTCCTTTCATTCTTTCTTCAGGCCATTTTGAGTGGTTAGAAGTTAATGACAATGCATTATATGAAAACGCCTATCTAAACAGCTCCATGTGTCATTGTTCCAGCAAGAATTGCCATCTTCAGTTTCACTACTCCATGGCAGACAGCAGTGTTCTCAAGGCAGTACTGCTTATGAATCAGGTAAGGAGAAACGTGTTCATTTCCAAAAGGGAAAGGTATGGCAGCCCAGGTGTTACCAGACAAAATGCAAGAAGATACACCTGCTGCTATGTGCCTGTCCCCTGAATTAGTTCGTGCAAAAAGCGACTTGGTGCCATTCCACTGGTCTGTGCAGTTGCAAAACCTAGGTGTTCACCATCTCAGCTATAAACTAATTTGATGGGTGAATGTTCTGCAATAAGAGTCCAAAGACAAACCCAGCTATTACAGAATTAAATCAATTGCAGATTTCAGGAGGAAATCTATAGTAAAAACTTTTCTAGCCTTCTTCCTGTTATGGAAATAAGAAAATAGGTGCTTTTGTCTATGGAGACATATTAAAAAAGAAAGTCATTGTCTCAGGATAACTGGAAAGTTCTTGATTAAACATCTGCTTTGCTTTGCCCGAGTTTTAAAGCAGTAATTTTTCTATTCTTCTACCTATTAGTAGATAGAAGAGCCCTGCAAGAATGAAACACAAATGTCAGTTGATGATTGCTAACTATTTCCATCTTTTGTACCTCCCTTACCTTTTGAGGCTTTCTAATGTTAGGTTGTTCTCTTTTGAAAGTCTGGTTTAATAGGTTAGTATTGATGCTTTGTACTGCTACTTAATGAAAGCAAGAGTAGTAGAGCTGCTCTCATTAAGTTAATGCCTCTCATATCTTCATGCTGGAGTTGAATTCCCATCACCTAACAATACACATATTTAAAAAATTAGACCCACTTCATTCACAACGAGAAGAAGCTAAATCCTCAAAGTGTAACACAACCAGAAGGTCTTAAAATAAGGACAGCTAATGGAAATTATTTCTTTCCAACTGTGTCTTCGAGTATTCATGAAAACAACTCCAGGCTTTTGCTCATGTTTTATTTATAAAAGCAAATAGTTGTATTTTTCTATGACCCATTACTGTGTCAGGGAATTGTAACATAATCAGTGTTCTGGTCAGAATGCATGGAGTTTTGTGCCATAGTACTTGACAATAAATTTGTAGATATGACACTCGCAGCAACCTTGAGACAGAATAGGAATATTGATCTCAGTAGTTCACCTAAGTAGCAACAATGGACCCAATTTAAGTGTTTCCTTTCCTTGAAAATAGAGCAAATTATGTAAGCAAAAACCATAAGGAAACTGACATCTGAATTCCCATAGAACTGGGAGCCTAGATTGAATTAATTGATAAACTCGTCCTTACATGCTCATTAAAAGAGCATATTCTGGCATTTATTACATCAGTCCACTGTTTCCACAGATTCTCTTCCCTTTTTTGTTTTAGGTATTGAATTTCTCCTTCAATCAGAAGTGTATTTATTGCATAGACTTATTTAAAGCTGACGTGAGTTACTCATACCGTAAAATTTGCCAGAAAAACCTTCAGAAACATAAGCTTCTGCTGGTAGCTTCAAAAAAAAACCCCTACATACTCATATTTAGGACTTCATAAACTGAAATGAAGGGAGAGTTGGCTTTTACAAATTTTGCTACTGAATCATTAGGTTGTTCATGAAAAACAAATGAATCTTCAAAACTAGCCAATACTAAGAAACAGAAGTGAGGGCCCAGTGCTTGTTCTGGTCCTGGAAGACAAGAGAGCTGCTGTCCTGGAAGCTGTTATTCAAAATAACCTGCAATTGCGTGTACCTTGCAGTTTCCTGCACATCGTATCACTCTATTTATTGATCAAAACCTCTTGTCTTTGAATAACTTGCTGTCTCGGTTTGGAC
>VWPU01001675.1:0-10295 GCA_013398955.1 Callaeas wilsoni | reverse complement strand
CCGCCTCCCCCGGGGCCCGCCCCGCTCCCCGCTGCCTTCCGCCGCGCCCGGCCCGGCCCTCCGCGGCGCTCCGAGCCGCCCCCCGCGCTCGGGAGGCTGCAGGCTCTCGGCTCGGTCCCGGCGGCTTCGGGCCCGATCCAGCCCCGGCGCTGCCCCCAGCCATCCCGGAGAGTCCTTCGGCACCAGGGGAAAGGCCACCGGGGAGGCAGGGCGGTAAAGGGTCTATCATGGGATCACGGAATGTCCTGAGCTGGAAGGAGCCCAGGAGGGTCATCCAGTTCAACTCGTCGGTACAAACCCTCTGCCTGGGAGGTGTTTGGTGAGAGCAGCCCCGCGCGGGACCCTCGGAGCAGTTCGTTCCAGGGAGACACTGAAACACAAGGCTGGCGCTGTGGACCCGCACAAGAAACACTGCAGGAAGGGGTGAGCAGGGACAAGGCAGGGAAGTGCTTGGGAAGAACGCTGAGTTCAAGCTGGATGCGCAGAAACATTGGGGCGAGCCTACAGGACTAATCCCCAGCACATGGGCTGGAGGACATCCCCTGGGATGCAGTGGGAATGTAGCACTGGGAGCAGTGTGTTGGAGCATGGCAGCAGAGCCCAAGGCTGTTGCAGCAACAAAAAGCACGCTAACACACATTCTGACTGTTCTCCCTGGACACACAGCCAGCACCAGCCAGCAACCCTCTCGGCTCACCCACCATCAAGACTGTGTCCCCATGCGCTCCAATGCCTCAGCAGCTCTGTCTCCAGACCTATGCCCCCAAATCCTTCACATCACTTCCTAAATATACACCTTCACCCAAAGCTGCTTCCAGGCTCACAGGCTGAATCCCCTGAAGGCCATGAAGAAAGAAAAGGGCCAGAGACAGGATGCTTCAAGAGCAGGACCCCCACAGAGGTGAAGCTGTGCAGAGGTATTCAGTGAGCAGGGACAGATGCCACAGTGTGTTCCTGCATGTCCTCACACCATGAGCCATGGTCCTGCACAGTGTGGGGACAGATGCTGGGATGTGGCTGCCAGGGTGCCTAGCTGGGGAGAGAAGTTTCTCATGGTGACCTCCTTCCTACCAACCCTATGGAGGAGGGCAGTGAGGATGGGGCTGCCAAGGAACTGAGCGTCCTGTGCCAGCCTGGCATGGCACACACCCAGCATGTACCCAGGGATGCCACTGAGCCCCAGATTTGCTGGTTCGTTGAGCACACTCCTGCTTGAGAAACCCATCCACGGTTCACCAGGTCCAACTGGACACCAAGGGAACTTCCTCCATAGGGAGAAGACAGCCATGAAACCCAGAAAACGCTGGAAATTTCAAAGCATAGGGATTGCAAGATGCAAAAGGCATCAGGACAAAAAACATCTGCGAGGAACAAAGTGATCACCAGGCAGTGTTTGAGGTCTAGCAGCAGACCTCACTCTCAGCAGGTGGAGATGAAGAGACTTATTAAAATGCAGAAAACACAGAGATTCTCAATAAATTTGCCTGTCCAGCATTTGGAAGGAAGCAGGACTAATGGCACTTGAGAATGAAAGCACTTCCACCCTCTGTCAGTAACCAAGGAGGATGTTCAGCAATAGCTGTTGGAGATGGCTGTTAAATCCTCAGGCCTGGAAAAGACACGCTCAGTGTCTCCAGAGAGAGGACCAAGGAGGGATCCAGCTTGTGGTGATGTTTGTTTTTTTAAAATACTGCCATACTAGAGGAATTGCAGAGGTTCTTCCTTCTCACCCAGTCCTGGCACATCCCTCACATTGCTCCCTCCTTGGAGAGGCAGCTGTGCTGGGGCCATGCTGGGATTTGACAAAAGGTCTGTGGTCCGCACCCATGTAGGACCCCAGCACCTCCTCACCATTTGTTGGGCCTGTTTCTCTTCCAGATTGGCCCAATGTAGCCCTGTTCTCCGATCTTTGCCTCTGAGGCATCACCTTCTCAGGCTTTCACAGAGCTTGGAGGGACACCAAAATCTCTGGACTCACTTGAGCCCTCAGATTTGAGCTTCCCCTGGATATTGGCTTCCCCTTGGCCAAACCACTCAGGCAGCAATACAGGCAGCAGGTGAAGAGAACACAGCTGAAATGAGAGCCCCCTTGGGAGACTCCTTTGTGCTTGGGGAGCTTTAAGGAGCCTCCAAAAGGAGACCAAATGGCCTTACCATCTGCATGGCTTGGCACAGCCACAGGCTGCTCACATTCTTTCTGCAGTCATGACGAGAGGCTGGTGACATCCCTCTGTTCACAATGGTTCACTTCAGGTTTGGAGGAGCAGTGGCAGATTTCTACATTCCTACTGCCAAAGCCAGGCTCTGTCTGCAGCTCGTGCTACAGCTGGTGCTGCTCCAGTCCCAACTGTTTACACGCTCCGTATCTGATGCACGTTGGGACCCAGGTTTGATGCCTGCACTGTAGAGACTGACCCCGATACCACAGCGGTGGCTGTGATGCCACTCGGCCTGCGAGTCACGGCGGCTCACCATGACAGATGGCTGTCACGGAGTGTTGCGGGTGTAGGGACTGGCAGGGGACGCGGGGCAGGACTGACAGACGGGAGAGGATTGGGGAGCACATGCTGCACCATTTGCGTGCCAGACTCCACATTTTAGCTTCTCTCTCATGCAGCCGCAGTGGGAAGCATCCCCAGGTAGGATGTGCAGCCCTTGGGGCTGCCTGCTGCTGGCACTGCCTGCAACCCATGGAGCCCCCAGGAAGGAGGAAAGGATGGCAATGAAGCCGTTCGCACACAGTCCTCAAATAGGAAGAGAAAAACCCATAGCTGTGCCAAAGTGATTTATGGTTCACTCTGAGGGACCAGGGGAATAGGGGAGGCAGAAGGGCTTTCTGCAGTTGTGTGCAAGGATGCAGGGCCGGTCCTCCTCAATGGAATCTCTGCTTCCACCCTCTTCTCCACCTCTGAAGGGTCCAGTTCACTGCTGAGATCTCCGGGCTGGTGCTCACAGCATCGCCCTTCCTCTTACCAAAGGAGCTGCTTGCCTGGGTAAACCCAGACAGGTCAGAGCATGCACCAGGAAGAAAAAGCCAGGCAATGTCTTCCGGGCTCCTGCCAGCCCAGCGGAGAGCTGTGTGCATCCTCAGCCCTCATCCATCCTCCGGGGCATGAGGAGCTGTTTCGACTGCCCTAAGTGCTCCTGGTGCTTAGTCCCAGCTGGGGAAAAGAGCCCTGTTTGGCATCCGGGCCAAGAACAGGACACAGGACCTTCCCTGGGCTGAGGAGGGATCATGCCACATCTTCATGGTAAACCTTCCCCTCCAGTTTAACCTTGGGTGGTGCGGACACAGCCCAGCATCCCCCAGGCAGCAGCTTCCGGTGACTCAGAGGAGAAGGTCCCTGCCCCTGCACACTCCCAGGTGACTCACCCCCAGGTAATGTGAGGGCTCAATCTGACACTTGCACACGTGTCACTTAAGTCAGGTGCTGGGTCGACTTTTCCCCTGATGCCAGCATTTCTCCTGGCTTGCAGGGAAGCCTGCAGCTCCTTGAATCTCCGGGTACTTCTTCCGCAGCTTCAAATAAAAGCCATTCGCAGGAGCTTTGGAATGCCTGTGGTGACTCCTGCTCCTTTCCTCCCTGGGAGCAACCCACACGCACCCCATTGTGCAGCACAGCAGGGACCAGGAGGATGTCAGTCTGCTAAGTGACAGCCAAACCACCCCCGGGGTCTAGGTACAGCAGGGGGCATGAGGACTGGAAGGTGGCAACTGTGACACCAGAAATGCTTCCTGGGAGGCAGCCAGGGAGTCCCAGACTGATAAATTACACATCTGTTCTCTGCAAATGAACAAAAATTGGCATACGGAGGAGGAAACTGGCATCATTAGGGGACAGATGGATAAATATTACATATTGGGGAAGAGTCGACACAGCTTTCTTGCAGTGAATTTCTCTTTTCCATAGCTAGTGTCTTTCTTGGAAAAAGCCAGGAGGCCCCGAGGGTGATCCAGCAGAGGTCCCTGCACTTCCACACGCAGATCTTTTGACAAAATGAGGTCAACGGCAAAATCTGCAATAATATTGAATTATTCTGGAAATTGCGGATGCATGCTAAGAATTGCAGTAGGACTTTGAGAGGCTGAACAAGTTGGCAATAAAATGAGACAAAAGGCAGTGTTAGGGAAGTGACACACATCGGGAAACCAAGCCCAGGCTCTTGTCTAAAGTGATGGGCTCTGAGACTGGGAGCTCTGATAGTCTGTGAAGCTGTCCCCTCAGCACTCAGCAGAGGTCAAAACCTCAAAGACTCTCTGTCAAGCTGACAGGAAGAGTCAGGAAAAAGGAGAGATTAAATCAGGTGTCACTATTCCCTAGCCAGTCCCAGTCTACATGCATTCCTGGTCCCCCTATCCCAAGGATACAGCAGAGCTGGAAAATGTGCAGAGAAGGGCAACTGGAGGATCCAAGGTCTCTGCACATGGGGTCCGTGAAGGACCAGGGCTCTTTGGCACAGGAAAGAGACAGCTGGGATCACGGAGCAGAGATCTGCACAGGTGGGGGAGGTGGGAGAGGCTGAAATAACAGCGATAACACAAGGAGGAGACTCAGCACACAGTAGCCCTCCCTGCCAGGGGCTGCTGCAGATGCTACGTGATTTAGGAACAAGACCAGACAAATCCACAGAAGAAAATTCATAAATACAACATTATTAAATACAAGAACTGGCACAAAGGAGACTTGTGAGTTTTTAGAGGCAGGGATCGTGTCCAGGGGAAGTGCTGCTACACATTTGCACCAGGAGACCATCCTGGGCAGTATATGCACAAAGCATGTGTCTTTACCAAATGGAGCAAATTTCTGCAGGCACTTTTTGCAGCTCCCCAACCTTTCTGTAAAAAAAAAAAATCATTATGAAGTTGATAGTATAATTGAGGCAATTCTAATTGACCAAAAGAAGAGATGACAACTTGCTGAAAGACATCTGCCAGCTTGGAGCCAGATCCATGAGTCATTGCCTCAGCCATGCTGAGCCTGGTCCCTGCCTCTGCTCTCGGTGCGGACAGCCCTCTGCACATCACGACCCCGAATGTCACAACTGCTCTGTGGTGTGATCTGTTATTTCATTAACACTTTGACGAGGTGTGGAGAGCCCTGGGGACCTTCATTTCCACAGCTTCAGGTGCAGCATCCTGGAGACAGGCCAGTGAGAGAGCTGGGTGACAAGAGACGAGAGAAAAATGACTGCAGGACTGACACCCAGAGGGTGAGAAACACTTCTTTCACTGACAAACGCCAGGTTTGAGGGAAATTTTCAAACAGCTGTTATGTAAACTCTTTGATTTTTTTTTTTTTTTTGCAAAAGCATTTTCTATGGGCTCAAGTCCCAGAGAGCTGAATTCTCCCCACTCAGCTCTCCTGGGGACAGGGGAACCAAGACACAGGAGCTTTTCTGCAGCAAAACCGGGATCATGACAGGAAAACCTCATGACAAATGCTGGCTTGGTGGCAACAGCTCTATTATATCGTGCAAATCGCATGGCCTCATCCAGCCACCCACTTCCACACTCTGCCAGCCAGGTGGATGCTCTTGGAGCTTCAACCATAGCACAGATTCAGTCCCTTCATTGCTGGCCCTCCATAGAGTTTTATTTGCTCCTACAAAGGGTTTGACCCTGCAAGGGCAAAACAGCATCCAGCTGGGATAAAATGCCAGAATCCCTCTTCTGAATGAACAAAGGAAGCGGGACCAGCTGGGAGAGCGTGGATCTGAACTCAATAGCAAGTGCTAAAGTGGAATCGATTGGAGCCGCCTCCACTCATCGATCTGAGGCTGAGCAAACTAAGGAGCTGGAGCATTTGCAGCTCAATCAGAGTGATGTGCTGGTGAGGGCCTGTGCTGTGGGGCTGGCAGGGGACCTGAGTGCCCTGGGAAGGGGTTAATGGTGGGTTTGATTAATGCAGCTGCAACAGCCATGCTCACACAGCTGGGTCCTTCTCCAGACAGACTCACTAGCTTTACGTTGCCTGTGGGGTGTGAACCACCCCTGGTATCCCCTTATATCTCTTAATAGGGCTGTCATCAGCCATCAGGAAGATGGGCTCAGTGCACAAGAGCAAAACAGTGGCCATTCCTCCCACAGAGAGGGGATCAATTGCAATTGCCACCAGCCCAGTTTCTCTGAAAGAGCTGAGAAGCAGAAAATGGAGGTGAATTCAGAGACGGTGTGCAAGAAGTGGAGAGGTGAGGGCTGGCAGGCTGCCTGGCAGCTCATGGTGGCCTGTTTTCTGCCCATTCAGCAGCACAAAGCTGGGTTAAGAGGTGGCTGTGTGCAGGCCATAAATCCCTGCAGTGGGAGGAGGCTCCTGCTGTGCACAGACAAAGGCAGAGTGAGAGCTGGGGCTGGCAGCTGGAATCAGGCAGCGTAGACACAGACATGTGGCAGCATTTATTTAGGGCAGCAGGATGGTTGGTTCTGCCCTGGGACACTTTCCTCATGTTCCACCTTCAGCTGGATGTTGGACACACAAGGAGAGAGCTCAGGAGGCTGCTCCAGGCTGTGCTCCCTGGGTTTTGGACAGGACAGCTTTCATAAATCCTTGCTCCATGCATTTTGGGTACCATTTTCTTTGATTTCTGAGCATTGGAGCCAGGCAAGGGCATCCCAAAATACAACTGAGCAGAAAATCAGTCTGCTATATCCTGTTTGTCTTCCCTTCCAGTTTTCTTGCTGGCAGACTAGAAAATGTCCTTTGAAGTTCAGGCTTTGGAAGAACCAGGACCCACCTCACATGCTGTTGTGGGCTCATAAAGCCTCTGGAGAGCATCACAGCTGACCACTCATGTCAAGGAATGCTCAAGTTCTTGTCATTCAGTCCTCAGTGCATGTCTCATGAGCTACCATCATAGAACGGTTTGGGTTGGAAGGGACCTTAAAGCTCATCTCGATCTACCCCCTACCATGGGCAGGGACAACTTCCACTAGAGCAGGTTGCTCCAAGACCTGTGCAGCCTGGCCTGGAACACTTCCTGGGATGGGGCAGCCACAGCTTCTCTGGGCAACCTGTGCCAGGGCCTCAACACCCTCTCAGCCAAGAATTTCTTCCCAGTAACTCTTACAACCCTGCCCTCTGGCAGTGGGAACCATTTCCCCTTGTCCTGTTGCTCCAGGCCCTTGTCCAAAGTCCCTCTCCAGCTCTCTTGGCGCCCCTTAAGGCATTGGAAGGGGCTCTAAGGTCTCATTGGAGCCTTCTGTTTTCCAGGTTAAGCCCCCCACATCTGCCAGTGTGTCTTCAGAGCAGAGGGGCTCCAGCCCTCCGACCGTGGTCCTAGGAGAGGATGGTGGTGACAAAATGAGGTCAGGTTGATTGCAATTGTCTCCCAGTTCAGGTGTTTCGTCCTTCACTCCTAAAACCCACATGGACCTTCACCTTCAAATTATCTCAGCCCCAGAACCTTTCCCTGCTCTTGCTCCAGCAGCCAGCTCTGCCCCAGCAGTGCTTATGGGTATGGGAATATGGGATGCTGGGCTAGATGGTACAGTTGCTGTGATTTCCTTAGGAAGGAAGGTGGGATTTCCGCAGCAGAGCCATTTCCATGTTGGATTTCTGGCCTCTGAATAGCTGGAGAGGACAGCATTGGCCTGCACCACTGCTTTTCCATCACCAGTAAAACACAGAGCACCTCCTCACAGCGCTGGCATCCATCCTGCCTCCCCAGCACCAGCGCTGCTCCTGCGGCTGCTTTAGCAATCCATGAGAAAAGGAGGAGGTGGTGGCGATCCCTCTCCCTCCCATCTGCCTTCCTGAGACTGGGAAGGGAGGCCAGGGCCTGCTCAGTGAGGGAACAGCTGAAGACACTGCTCGAGGAGCAGAGCAGCTCAGACAGCCGTGCTGTGATGAATTGCTCTCGTCCCTGTGCCAGCTGCAAAATTTATGTTTCTGCCACAGAGTGGAAACATCTGGGCACAGCAGCACTCTCTGCCTGTCTGCACTGGTGTCTTGACATTCCAGGCACCTTTAAAATCCCACTGAATGCAATCCACAGGCATCAGAGGGTTCAGAGAAAAGACATCGAGGGACAGTGCAGGGTGGGAAGAGCAGAGGAGCCTGCCTGGAGCAGTCATCCTGCCCGGGCTCTGGGCATCCTGAAGGGATCAGGTTACCCAGTAGACAGATGGGCCTCTCAATGCTCCCACAAGCTCATCTCTTTTCCTTCATGCTGTGCGAACACATCCTGGAAGGTCCAAACCATCTGGACTAAAAAGCACATGGCAAAGGGCAGTTGGGGCCCTGACAACCTGACAAGGTTTCCTTAGGAGTGCTTGCATCCCACTTCTGTTGGGGAGGGCAGCCTATGGCAGAAAGCTGTGCTGGGACAGGCCACCACTGCCAGCGATGGGTGGCAGCAGTTTCTTTCCTCCTCCTTCTCATCCACACCTGGTACCTTATCTCTGTGTCCTTTCGCACCTCCCTGCTTACTTCCATGTTTGGCTGACTCTCCTGTATCGCTGCAGTGTTATCTCAGCCATGAGGTCATTGTAATTCTGTCAACTTCCACACTCTATAAACATCTGCCAGCCAGCCAAAGCACGAGCCCTGCTGCCTCCTCCACGCCACCAAGGAGCCCACATTGTGTGTCCTGTGTGAGCAGTGCCCAGCATCCACCCACCCACCCAACACGGGCTCTGCATCGTGCCAGGCCAGGAGTTGGGATAAAGGCCATGGTGACACCACCTCAGGGGTCCCACTGTGCCTGCCCATCTCTGTGGAGGAATCCCCTGGTCATCATGTGTGTCACTGTAGGTTCTTTGTCCGTGCCAGCCGTGGACAGCATGTCCTGCCAGAGCATGCCCCACTATCTCCTGTGGGTCCCAGCACACTGTCCTGACCCAACACAGCAGTTGTCCAGGCCAACATGGAGCTGGGCTTATCCCTTCACCAGTGACACAGCCCAGCTCATGGCATTGTGCCGCTGTGGAGGAAGGCGCAAGAGACCGGGCACAGGGCAGCACAAGGACCTTTTCCCTTGACAAGCTCATGACCTGCGATTCAGAGGTTGCAGTGATCCCACCTCTACAGCTCAGCTACACCTGTTCCGATGGTGTCTGGTGGTTGGATTTGTCTCCTTGGTGCAGTCAAGGGGATGATGATAGTGTCAAACTCCTTGGGCATGAGAAAAGAACCGCGTATCTCCTTTCAGTGTCGCTGCACCTACTTTGTTCCAAGGACACAGATGGTGACAAGTTTGGACACAGATGAACAAAAGTAGTATCCCTGCAGCCCTGTAAGAGGCGTGGACTGGGATCTTGGCATGTGGTCAAGAGAGGGAGAAAGATAGGACTGGGGCAGGACAGTAGCATGTGGACACCCAGGTCATTCAGATACCCCTTCACCATCTCCTGGTCAGCCAGTTTGACATGGGAGAGCATCTCCCACTGCAAAGGCTCCCACCACTGCTGAGGGACCACGGGTGCACACCTCAGCAAACTGCTGAGGACAGGACAAGGTGGGCATAGACAAAGGGAGGACACAACAAACCATTCTGTTTTCCTCCACCATTTTGAGCTCTTTTGGGCTGGTTATGACCAAGATGAACTCAGAGTGGCAGGAGCAATTACTTCACAGAGTAATCAAGGCACGCAGGGCATTTCTCCAGTTTGCCCCCAGCCTCAGGAAGACTTGTTTTAGATCTAGGATTTTACAGCTGCAGCAGATACACCAGGACGGACGGGGTGCAGGGACACGGCCAGCACGGTTGGTTGTAGGAGTCCCCTGCCACTCCCTGTACCCCCTCCCATGGGAGGTGCATATGTATGACAAGCGATCAGCTCGTCCCACAAGAAGCAGCCCGGGGCCGGGGCCCATCGCCACCCGCCCGCTGGGTACGGGAAGCGCCGGACGCAGCTCTGGCGCCGCGCCGTGGGAATGCCCCCGGGGGCGGGGCGGGAGCACCTGGAGCCAGCGCGGCCCGGCCCGGCCCCAGCGCACGTCAGCGCCCGCAGAGCCAAGGAGCGCCGCGCCCAGCCCAGCGCCCAGAGCCCCGGTAGCGCGCCGTGATCGTATAGTGGTTAGTACTCTGCGTTGTGGCCGCAGCAACCTCGGTTCGAATCCGAGTCACGGCATCGCCCGGTGGCGGTACCACGGCACACGGGCTCGCGTTTTTGCCGGGGGTATTTCTGCACTACATTTATTTCATAATTTAATTTCGTTGTTCTCTCTTACTACTTTGAACTTATTTTATTACTTTAATTTTTTTATTTAGTTGGTCTATTTATTTTCGTTTACTTTTATTTAATTTTATCTGTTTAGTGTAACTTAGTTTTCATTTTAGTTTTTTTACTTTTTTTA
>VWPU01001673.1:0-61512 GCA_013398955.1 Callaeas wilsoni | reverse complement strand
CAGTGGAGGACCCTGCTTCGTAGGTTCAAGCATTTCTGTCTTCATTTTGATCCCAGATGATTGGTACCTACAAGGAGAACAACTTGTTTCTTAGTGTGATGATGACTGCAGTCTTGGAGTCAAATGAACGGCCTTGTTCTGGTTTGTCTAGTGTTTTGATAGTTTATATATGTATATGTGAATGAAACTGGTGGGGAAAGGGGTGGCTGGGATGTGAATATAATGTCAGATCGTTGTGGCAGTGATGATAAGAATTTTTTTGGGACTTGTGTAGATCCACAGCATGAGTTTACCTGCACCTGACTTAGAGAAGGAGAGCAACACAACTCTTGCATAAGAAATTCTCCTCAAATTATTTAGCAATGAAATTAACTAAAAAGCTCATAAAGTGAGCTGGCTAAAGAGCTATAATTTCACTTGCAGTTACTCATTACTCTGTGGTAAGTCTTAATTTGGCTCTATAAGAAATACTTTTTTTCATTTTATTGTATTCATGTAGGAAAATCAAGGAGTTACTTAATATGCAGTTTCCATATATTGAAACATTCTTTGCATTCCTCTTTGTTCCTTCAACACTTGAAGTGTGTTTCAGCATAATCAGCCTCCCAGTGGATTTTAGCATGAAAACAAATCTCACTTTAATTTCACAAACTTCAGTTTACAAAGCAGTGCAAGGAAATTAAATTACCTGTTTGCAAACACAGCCTCCTTTCTTAGGAAACATTTTTACTATCACTAGCAATTTTCACGTAGCTCTTTCCATTGCCGGTTTTTAACTGTTGTGGTTTTGCCATTAATCAAGAGCGCAGCCAGGGAGGCAGTAGCTCAGGTTTTCTGCTTTGGGACTTCGTGGTGGATTGTGGGCTCCAGGAAAGGTGTGGATGATGTCAAACCAGAGCTCAGTCACTGTAGGGTACATCTGCCAGAGTGTAGTGGCGGCGGTGGGGGAGCTACCAGGTTGATTTCCACGTTGTTGTGGGCCTGGAAAACCATATTATCTCTGTCTGTCATGTGCTTAAATAGCTTCATATGTATTTTGAGTTTGAATATTCTGAATTTTGAAGATGTCATTTCTCAGTTCATGACCCTTAAGCTGCTTTTCTGTTATGCCAGTGGTATGCACAATACCTCATAGCTTTTTGGCACCTTTCACCACTGATGAAAACAAAGTTTTAATGAAACTACTCACTCTTTCAGAGCAAGCCCATTACAGTAGAAACGATTTATCCTTTAGAAGGATATAAGAGAAGGTGATAATTTTTTCAGCATGGTATGCTTTATCAGAAACACTGATTTATTGACTGTGAAATTTTACAGGGAAATACACCAGCCTTGATGAGCCTTTTCTCAAGTATTTCCTCAGGTCTCTGAAGAAAGTGATAACTTGAAAGAGAAATCCCCAAGAGAAACCCATAGGCTAGAGATTAATATATTAGCCTCATATGTGTGATCTGGAGTCTCATGTGACTTGTTCATATCCCAGCTGTTTATTTTGGAGCTGCCTTCATGCTAAAGCTGTCTGCCTGATGTCATCTGCGCTATTGTCTTGTTTTCTGGATTTGTTTGGTTTTGTTGTTGTGTTTGTTTGGGGTTTTTTTAACAGATCTGTAAATGCTTTGATTTTCTAGTGATACAAAATAGAAGAAATTTTTTCATGTTTTTCTTAATCTGTTAACTAGTTCCTTGCCATCTTTAGATGGCTCTTGTATCATTTGCTGCCTGGATTGTCCCCCTGCCACCCCAGGGAAGGGGCTTGTCTGACACTCTCATCTCCACATAGGAAACACTCAAACAAGGATGCAAACGAGTCTTCATGGTAAACATGGGAAGCAGTGCCTCAAACACGAGGAGAGTAAATCTCTCTCCCCTCAGATTAAGTGCTTCTCTGAATGACAGTTCCGTATGGATTTTTCATTGGGATGATGTACAGCATCCATTATTTTGAAGGACTGCTCTTAGATACAGGTAATCCCACAGCACTGGATGTTTGTGGCTGTGGCATGTAGGCATTAAGTCTCAGCAATATGAACACAGGCACAGAATTTTATGGGCTGTAGAGGTGTCTGGGATGGCAAATTACGTCTCAGCCAAGCTGAGCAAAGGAAAGCATCATAGTTGATATTTTATAAAAATTATTCACTTACAATAGAGGAGTGGGGATTTGAGCGGGAGGTGGTTCCCCTCAGACTGATCAACCCAAGGCATTTTCATTAAAGGCAGTTCTTGTGGGTAGGTGCATGTACAAGGTACTTGTGTGGGAGTCTCCAACTGCAGACTCATATCTCTGGCATTAAGTTAGTTATGAAATTGTAACTGATCAAGTTTATTATTATCTCAAACTAATGCATGGGGTGTATGTTGAAGTTAGGAATTGCTATAATCTCTTTTGGTTCTCTGTTCTGGAGCTTACTTGTAGCTCTGCCGTAGATCTGTATTTTCATTGTTTCTGTTTGAAGGAAGAAGGGAATGGTGTCAGCAGCCTTGACCAGGGTGCTGAAATGGGACTGCAGGAAGGGGAAGTTTCTGTGCTGGGATGGCTGCGGTGGCTGGGGTCCAGGCTGGGCTCTGAGGGTAACCTGGGGCTGGGCCCCTGTGGCAGAGTCTGCAGTCAGGGGGAGCTTCAGCAGCCTCAGGCTGTAGCAATCCCTATCTGCAGACTGAATAGAAACGGGGCCTCGGGCTGGGGGGAAAGGGCACAACCGGCACTCTCAAGAAATAATTCTCTAACATGTTTTTATCAGTAGGAAGGCTTAAGAAAGTTTTTGTTGTGAACAAGTGCTTCCTGCTTCTGCATTTCATTCCTGTACTGTCCTCATTTTGCTGTGGGGTTATTGTAACAGTGCTGGACTGCTTTTGAACTTTTTTCTGCCCAGCTTTGTTTAGCATCCCTTTTTCTTGAACTATATAGTCTGTGTTTCACAAATTCCCCGCATAAAATGGTGCTCTCTCTGTGATTCTAGAATCCTGTGGGTAAAAAATAACACTCTTCTGTCATTCTTCTTCCCCTTTTTTTTTTTTAAATGAAGAATTATTTTGGTCCTGAAGAAATTTAAATGATCCTATTACAGTGTGACCTCACAGCATGATACAGTGATGGTTCCCTGTAGGGGTAAGCAAGCAGTGAGTGCCATATGTACCCAATTCTGTCCCTGTGGAAAATATGTGTGAATGTGGGGTAGATTTAGTCAAAGTTAACACCCCTCTGCTTGAGGAAAAATAGCAAAGTGTGACTGTGACTAACTGAATAATTGAATGGATAATTGAATTCATTTCTGAAGGTGACTGCCATGAGAGGGGTAGCTTGTTAGTGAAGAGAAAATAATTTCCTTCTTAAAATTGTCTTTTCTGTAAACCTGCTCAGATAATAGTGCATGGAAATGGATTTTAATGTGGCTGTGGTCATTTTTTGTATTGGTACATCATTAAAATCACATCTAGTATGCTGATACCAGAGCAGTTAGTCTAATGCGCTGGAGAGAACTGAAGTAACCAATGCATAGATTATGTTGTGAGTATTAATTTCTGACTTTTTTTTTGTTTTTAATATGCCATTTGACCAGCTACAGGTGTGTGGTGTGGCTCTCTATAACTAAGCAGTTAAAGAAGAATTACTGAATTATTTTGATTTTTATAGCATCCTGCCTGCAGCTTAAATACAAACTCAGCACCTCTGGATTTGTGTGCACCTCTCTTCTCCATTTGAGAAGTTATCCCAATGCACTGTGTGCAGAGTTTTGGGAGAAAACAAACCAAGACACGCTCTAGCACAAAGGGTAGCCAGTCTGAAGGACAAATGACACCTCTGTATCTATTCTTGATGCAAGAAGAGCTGCTTCTGACAGGCTTCTCTTCTGCATCTGGCACTTTGGCACTTGACATGGCAGATAATCTATGCAGATACTGATCCAGCAGATTCTTCTGTCTCAATATGCTGAAAATACACAGGTGTATACCGCTAAGTCAATTAACTCATCTTAAAGACTTCAGACTGGAACTTTTCACTGCTGAGTGTGTTCTACCCTCTTTGGCCAGCACTATTTAAACATGCATCCCTTTTATTAACTGTGTCTAATCCATCTTGGATGAAATCTAGGTAAGATCCAATACTGTCTTTAATTTACCTCTTACTATTGCTGTTTTGTCAGTTGAGGTGGAAATGTGTACCAGAGATGGGACTTCTCCTATTGTCTAGCTATTACTACACCTTGGCATGGATCTAATTTTCAAAGTATTAGTTTTAAGCTAAAAACCACCCCTAAATAATTAAAATGCCATTGCTTTTAATAATTTTGAATGCTTGGGACTGTTACATTTGTTACATTCATTTCAGTATATAGCAGATGCTGTGGTCATCTTTTCCTCTGGCTGTTTCCTCTGTTATAAAAGGAATGTCAGATCTTTTGTCAGTTCAACATTTCATTCTACTTCAGTTGTATTTGCTAGAGAAAGATGTAGCTTCGAGGCTGGTAAGACCTAGCACTGATAGACTGCTATCCTTGCCCCTTAACGTCAATTAAAAAGTTCCTGCAAGTGCAAGTTACTGCTTTTATTTGTCATTCACCCATTTCAAAAACGTTCATATGAGACTAATGGAGATAACAGTATTTGTACACTTGTGGATTGTATAATCTTGTTGGTTTTGAAAGCAAAGAGTCTTACTGCCAGTACTTTCATGTGACTGTCACTTTGCATATCAAAACCAGTTTAATTCCTCCACCTGAAAACCAGGTGGAAAGAAAGGACTTGCCCTGTCAGCCAGAAATGATTACACCTGAGTCTTCAGTGGGTGGTGCTACCTACAAACATTCGGTTCTTCAGGGGGAACGTGTCTGGACTTGTCTCCAGGAGCCAATGTCCAGTGTCTGTTTAGTTCCTCTGTGTTCCCCTGCCACAGAGGGAGTGAAAATAACCCTGTCTTTAGTAGTAAATGGCCTGGGAAACCCAAAGGCTGGTCTTTGTCCATAGCAAAATACGGGCAGGCAGGTTCTTTATCTGTCGGCAAAGCCGTGGTCACAGAAGGGTCGCTGAGCCTCTCTGGGTTTTGTCTGTCCCACATACATAGTCTCTGTCTATAGATGAGAGTTTATCCCTCTTCTCATTTGCATCTCCGTGCTCTTTCATTCCATGCTAACTGCTATTCCGTATTTCACTTCTGTGACATGTCTGTGTCTTTTTAAGGCAAATTATATCATAACTGACAGCTTAATGGATATTTTCCTCACTGGTGACACAACTCCACTCTTTCATGTTGGTAATAAAAGTACGAGTGGACAAGTCTCTATACTTTGAATCTTCCACATCTCAGAAAAAGCAAATCCATGCCACTGTTACAACAAATAGTAATAGAATTAGTTTTTTCCTATTGCTTAACATAACAAAGCAGTCAGTTAAAAGAATAATTTATAAACACCATATGTTTCCATAGAATTAAGACTTATAGGTCTTATGAAGCTGACTGGCATTGTACTCCAATTTTTAAAAACCTCATTTGTTAACACCTGCAGACGAATCAAGGCGATGATACTACTTAAAGGAACAGAATTATGGCTGTAAATAAAAGCTGTAAAAAATATGCTATCTGAATAAAATCCTTTTAAAGGAATCTTTGAGGGCTACTGAGTGCACGCTTCACCATGTTGCTCAGAATTCTGTTTTCATTGTTGTAAGAGGTGTAAAGAGCGATATTTAAATTACAGGGGCGTGAGGAGATCTGCAAATTTCTGAGGGTTTTTGCTGTCTTCAAACAAAAGAATAAGGACAACATGTTTGTATTGAAATAGGGGGGCTATACAGAGAGAGAATAATAATAAATGGGTTTATACTCTCAATTTGCCTACTTAAAACTGTTTTAAAAAGGCAAAACTAAACTGTTACTATGTCCAGCCCACGGAAGCCCCACAGCCAAACACTCCCGGAGCCTACTAGAACCTGCCTTTTTATCATTTATTGTTAATAGAAAAGGAACATTCAGCTTCTTCAGGGATTAGAATGGATGCACTTGCAAGTTATGTTTGGAAAAACAGGAGTCTAAATTGGGAGAGAGAAGCGGAGGGAGAGCCTTTCCTCTGGGGACTGCTCAATGCTCTGTGGATAGAGGAGACCACTTTATGAAGGAAACAATGTAGTAATGAATTGCGATGGCTTAATTTTAATTTAATCTTTCTCTTATTATGCATTAAAGTGCTGCTGTGGAGGGTATTTCTTCAGAGGTTAAACATCAGCTGGAGTCATGAAAGTGGAGCAGATGGGGCAAGCAAAGAGGTTGTGAGGAATGGGTCAGTTCTTGATGTTTGCTTTTTAAGTGGAAATTCTAAAGTTTGAGCTCCAGCCACTGTTAAGCCAAAATATTTGTATCGCGCCACTGAAATACAATTCATACATTTTTCATGCTGCTTTGGAATTTGGAGAGGCGTGGTCTTAGGCTTTGAGAACACCTGTGAGTGATTAAATAGTTTTACGAACAAGACCAGACCAAAGGCAGGTGGTTGGGCACCTGTGTGGGTTGTGACGGGCACCTCAGGCTGCCCTCACCTGAGGGCTCTGAGCCACCTCTGGTTTGCTTTACTTGCAGATTTTTTTGTCTCTTGTCCAGATTTTACCCATTTGATAACAGAAATAGGTGAAATCTGAGGCCACATTAAGAATTACACTCATGTTTCAGTGCTGAGGTTGGGCTGCCAAATTGTGTTCTGTGGTCAGATCCCCATATCAGGCAGAGTCATTTGGTGTGGTCACTTTATACTTGTGTCTTCTGAGTTTGGAGACATTACCTTGTTCTGCCGGGTTTGAGTCTGTGCTAGCTCTGTCAGCTGCTAGAACTGCCTCTCTGAAAGCTGGGATGTTGCTCAGACAATTCTGCCTTTCACTTGTGGCTCCGGCTTCCCTGCTGAGGCATAAGTGCCCCCATGAGCACTCATGATTTCATAAAGCTTTGGCTCTGCACTGGAGTGGCTTGGAGCATTCATAAATGCACATTCATAAATCACAGCTCAAGTGATTTTTTTAAAACCTTGAGAATTGTGTATTGTAGTCTGAAGATTGTGATACACTCTTTAATTTTCATAATTTAGACGCTTATTTATTCATAAATGCTTTGTTCACTTCAGCATTGCCGTGAGACTGCTTGGCATGTTAGATCTGCAGTGCAAGTTTGGTGTGATACAGTTATGGTTATAATCCTGCCTTCTGAGAAACGTCCTGTAGGAAATGGTGAGGGAAGGACCTGGAAAAAGGTCTGCTCTGTCTGCATGTGGCCCCTTGTAGTAACTGCTCTCTCAGATGAAGATTCATAAAAGGTGTTTTAAAAGCTTAAAAGTGTTTCATAACTATTGCCTGTCCATTTTCTTTTTCAGTGGAGCCCAGAATATGCTTTAGCCTCTGAATGTGCACCATTCCTTGGGAAGGAGAAATTGGTATTGATATATTTTGACCGTTATACAAAAGGATGCTAAAACTGAAATAAAAAAAGAAATAACTGAAAATATTGATGTAAAAAGTAAGAGAGAAAAAAGTAAATACACTGTGATCGATGCCAGAAACAGACAAGGATAAGTGAATACAAACACTGACAGATGTACAGGAATAAAGTTCACTGTCTTCACCATCTAAAAGTTTAAGGCAACAGGAAAAAGAAAAATAAATGAAGCAAAAAAAGCCCCAACCTGTGACCCGTACTAGATTTTTAACTTGCTGTGGAATTGCCTTGTGCAAACACCGGGGAGTAGCAAAGGTGGTTGTGGCTGTGCACTGCACACTCAGCCCTGTGAGGCTTATTGTGCTGGGGGTATTTTCCTGTGTCCTGATCTCTCTGCTGGCAAAGTGTTGTGCTGTAAATGACATTGTGAACACTTGCGATGTTCTGAGGAGCTGAACCCTGCCTTGGCCATGTGCCATCAGCCATAATCCCTTGTGTAAAAAGAGCTTTCATTTTAACCTCGTTTGGTTCAGAAAGAAACCCAGTTACACATTTTGGTTAATGTTAATGCTGAGGCTGTCACGAGGGGAGTTTGAAACCACTGCATTTGAAACTGATGATTAGAACCTTTATTTTTCATAATGATCATTCTACTGCAATCACTGTGAGATAACCATAGAATAAACCCAGAAGTAGGATCAGAAGATGGAAGAATACACATTGAAAAGTTAATTTATTTATAGACTTTGGGTCTTACTGGGATTAATTCACCAAAGATTCTTCAATCGTATCTCCTAGCTGTGTGCAAACTTGACCAAGGCAGGTTATTGGCCTAAAACTGAATAATCTCATTGAAGTCTGTGTTACTATTTCAGATTGCTCTGCGACAGTTGTGACATAGAATTTTGTGACACTGTTTCTTGAACAGAAGCTTTCTGAATCTGCACAATTCACCAGATATTTGTTACATCCTCCAAAAGAAATCAACTTCCCAGCAGATGCCTTTGCAAGGGGAGCATGTGGGGTGTGGGAGGATTTCATTGTTGCCCATTATTTTGGTTATCTTTGTCGGGGGTGATGCTGGTATGAGATAGTGGCTACAAAACCACAGGATCCAGTGAAGCTGTTGGAGTAGAGCTGACTTACATTGATTTCAGTGTCCATCACATTATGGCTTGTGGAGGTTGTCGTCCTGCTTCTGATAAAAAAAGTTTAGTAATGAACCTGGCCACAGCATTTCTCTATAGAATATGGCTGATTTTAAAAAACCCAAAGCAAATGAAACAACTGCCATGAGTATTTTTACAAACAAATACTTTCCTCCCCTTCCTAAATCCAATGGTTATATTTGATGTGACATTCGTTTTCTTTCTTTAAACTCATTTTTTTGACAGTGTCCTTCATTCAGTGGCAAAGACTAGAAGCTACTAGTGCAGAGATGAGCTGCCTTTTCTCTCAGCCCTTTGTTCTCAGATTTTGCGGGTAACTGGCAGATCTGTCCCCCCAAAAAGGCAGGACCTCTGCACCATGCAGCCTGCACGATACAAGTGCTTTATACTGTTACAAAAGGAGAAAACTTTCCTCTGGCAGTGCTTTCCTTGCAAAGACTGGAGACTGCTCAGAGTGCTTCTGCTCTGTTAAGCTCTCTGAAACAGGCTCTGTTCCTAAAAGCTGTGCTTAACAAAACCAACTGCTACAGCTTTCATCCATGGAGAAGGTAAAAGGAGAAAAATAAAATCACCACCTCCCTGCTCCTTCACCCCAGTGCTAGACTGCAAAATGTTGGTCGGCTCTTGATTGTCGTGATGGGTCGTGGTCCAGAGGACAGGAAATGTGTAAAGCAGCTGAGCTGTGACTTTGTGGGGAGATCTTGTCGGTACTGATGCACTGAGCTGAAGGTCTGGAGTAGCTCAGGAGCTGATTCCCAGTGGGATGCCAAGGCCCAGCCTTGGGGGAGCAGAGTTACTTGTCAAAAACATGGGGCAAAAGGCAGTGCAGAGGACTTTCAGCTGTCCAGCTCTACTCTAACCCTGCAAGTGTGGCAAACCTTAGAGCTCGTGGTGGCTATATATTTGTTACCTTTAAATCAGCTGCTTAAATTCTGGTTTTACTTGTTGCCCTAGTGAGAATGTGATCTGCATGACAATCTTAACATTTTCTTTTTTATTCAGTTTTAATTGTAGCAAGGAACAGTGAAAGGAAGCCTTGTTGCTGGTGTGAGGAGGAGAGAGCAGATAAATTACTTGGTTAGCATTGTTCTTATTCATGATATTGCTTAACTAACAAGGGCCATACCAAGCAAATTCAGTGACTTTTTTTCCGTGTTGCCCATCTCAGTGATACAAGCAGGAGGCCTGTGTTATGCAAATGTGCAGTGTAGTATCAATGGGCAGACTGATGAAGATACGTGCAGCATTTATTAGGGCAGCTTGCTTGCCATCATTTCCCTCTGTCACCTGCATCTCGTTACAATGTAGGAGCACACAAATGCATCGGGATGCGGGTGTGCAGGTGTGCATTTTGTCTGGGACAGGCTCCTGTGTTCTGCACAGCCTTGCAGCTCCCTGGCGCCTGGGCCCTGCTCCTGGGGGAGATTCGGGGGCATCCTTGATGTACAGGCACTCAGAGTACTGCTTTCAAAGGGAAGCTGCTTCTGAAGGGTTGCCAAGCCCTGCTCGGTTACACGTCCCTTCTGACAGCAGGGCTTTTCCTCCTTTGTGTTTGAGGACTGCCCGTATGTGAGAGTAGGCAAACACAAGAGGTCCCTTTTGCCTGTTCTTGCTGAACCAGAGCAGGCCTCTGACCCTTGCTCGGCAGGTAACGTCAGTTAATTGAGCTTGTAGATACTATTACTGACACAAGTAACATAAAATACACTTTTTTTCTAACGGCAGCTTGGTCTGGATTTTTAGGTGGGTTTTTTTTTCCTCTCCTGCCTCTTTAATCTCTGCCGTAACAGTAAAGGTTGATGAGCGGTGTTGAAGATGTGCTGATATAAACACAGCCAATTGCCAAATCCCTGTGTCAGCCTTGTTAAATTCATGTTTACATGATTATGGGGTGTCATTTCTGCATTTATGTAGCAGCAGGCACTTTCTTGGGCTCCCAACCGTGATCCGAACATTGAAGGAACTCTGCTGTTTCTTGTTGCATTTTAATATATAACAATTTTAGTGTTTTTAAGTGTGACTGTCAAGTTACCATCTGAGGATCTTGAATGAATGAAATTTCAAAGTCACAAAAAACCTGGAGTTGTGTGGAGTTAATTTGGGTTTTATCCAGGACAGGCTCTGGGCAGTTACAAGTGTACTTTTAGATCAGATAAAACTTGTGAATGTCGTACAGTTCAGCTGAGGACATGGCATGTCCAGACCTTTCTGCTATTGCACAGTGGGTAATAAATGCTGGGTGAGGTCTTTAGAACTTTTATTTATTTGCAAAATGCAAATAAATAAATAAAGCCTGTAACTGTGATTTAATTCATTCCTTCTATCGTCCTTTCAAGCGTTAGTCTCTCTCAGGCAGTAAACAACTGTCAGTGTTCACCCCTGAAAAACACATATTTTTTGCCTTACCACGTATGATATGGTGTCACTTCTGCATTTACATAGCTTCAGGCAGTTTCTTCTGCGTCCTGGCTGACTCGTTCTGTTGAGATCTTGGCTCCTGTCAGGAAGACCTGAGCAGTCTGCCATGCGCCCATTGTTTTGGTTTTGCCACACCGTGCCTGTGCTGCACAGACTGATAGAGAAGGTTCTCACCAGGCTGGGGAGTGAACAGATTGTCTGGTTTTGGTCCGCTTTGGTGTTACCCAGTGTAAATGCTCGGTCACTGATGTTGTTCAGCTGTGGTTATCACAGAGCTTCAGTTTATCCTCTCTTGGCTTGTATCGAGGTGTATCTGCTTTGGCATTTTCTGTGTGCTTGCTCTCCCATGGTACTCATTCCTTCCATGTATTTTCTATTTAACATGCCATATTTCTTATATTATAACCTGTTTTGGAGCTAGAACCTCTTCTTGGGGATGTTAAAAGGAAGAGCAGAACAATTTTCTGTTAGCAACCCAAATTTTGTGAGGGCCGAATGTCCTTTGAATATTCCATTAAACATGCAATCAATGGATGAAGAGATTCTGATTACCAGCAATTATTTCTGATGAAAGGAGCCTCAAAAGAAGAGTATCCAGAGACCTCACTTAAAATTGGAACACAGAAATTGGCTGGAGTAGTTGCTTTAGGAAGCACAGAAAAAAAGTTTTCCTTTATGTTACACACATTTTCAAGTAATCATTGGCTATCACCAGGGTGACTTTTTGAAATACAAAAAATAATGATTTTTTTGGTGAGATCTGAAATAGTAGGAAAAATTGAAGTCCAAGTTCATTTGTTGAAAATATGTCCAGGAGCTTTAACCTTTTCTTCAGATTTCATAGGAATGATTTATATAGTTGTATATTTTTATGCCTAAAGCTAGTTTTTTTAACCAGGTTGTTAAAAATATCAGAAATGTGATTTTAGTCAGCTGTTTCTTTGACAGCAGCCCCTAAAGTTAATGTTACAAGATAAGCTGGCAGAGCTTTTTTGAATTTTGGTGGGGTTTTCTTAAATGGCGACTTGGTTGCAATCTCCTTTCAAAATCCTGTCGCTTGCTCAAATACAGATACTATGTGCATAATGAGGGTAAAACTGACAGGACATGTCTGTCACTGGAGTAATGAGTATGAAATGATCAGTTTGAAATGAATGAACTGTAAAATACATAATTATCATTCAGTGTTCCATACCTTTCACAATAAAAAGCATGAAATGAAATTTGCAATGAAATGTGTCCCATCTGCAATACTGTAGGACAAAAGCTGAGATGTCGTGGGTCAGAATCATTCATATTAGCAATTCATAGAGGTGGTTGGTAATTAGGGACCAAGTCATGGAGCTGGGGAAAATAGTGCTTGATATTTAGTCATGAGTCTTAACCAATTAACTGGGAAAAAACCCCAAACAAGTAGAAGATGCAATTCCATTTTTCTTCCATCAGTTTGCCTTTTGTTTGACAAACAAGTTTTTTCTGCACTGGCTGAAGCCCTGGAAACTCTTTTTACAGCAGACAGCAGTAATTAGGAAATGATCTGTTTAATTATCAGGGAATACTAATAAGGAATGAATGGAAGCTTAGCTGTTTTTAAGATTAGACAGACAGAAACGAATTACTTTATAGACATAAAGAATGTTTCTTATGCAAGTACTCATATCAAGGTCGTGTGAGCAATTCATTATTCCAGTATGATATAGCACCTGTTTTGGAGGAAAAAGTACTGATTGTGCGTAGTGTTTTCACGTTTCTCAAAATCAGATGTTTTCTCCAAATGTGTATTTTCATTTATGGAGGAGAAATGCAGCTAAGCTGTCACCTCCTAAGCAGTGAGCACTCCTTAGGATTGTGCTGCCCACGGACGGGAGTCCCTGTCCGACTGAACATTGATTCTGTCACTCGTGTTTGAGAGCTTGCTAGCCTGTAACACAACAGGGTGTTTTACACCAAGGTTCAGACCAGCAGTTTTCCATCATCATCTGATTTTCCTTCATTTGCCTTAGTGCTGTCAGAGCCTCCGTGGCTGCCCATACCTCATGAGCCACATGTCACCTTCCTGGGGCTCAGGGCCCCCGTTGTCTGGCTGGGAGTGTCACCAGACTGGCAGCAGGGCTGGGAGTGTCACCCGACAGGCAGCAGGGCTGTGCTGGCGAGGGAGGAGCTGGTGGATCTCCGTGCCTGCTGTTGAGGACAAGTGCCACGCAGGCATCACTGCAGCAGATGTCCCTTGGCTGCCATGCAAGTGAGTGAAATACCCCATCCCACAAGAGAGCAGAGGAACCTGCTGCCTTCTCATCTCCCACAGGTAACCCAGCTGTAGGCTTGATGTGATTTTAATGAGGAGGAGGTTTTACCATGTGGTTTTGTATGGTTGGGAAGACTTGTCAGCCTTGCCACGGTTCTTTGTTTCCCCTGGGGTCCCCTGTACGGTGTGCCCCAGGTCTAAAAGCATTTTGGCATTGCCCGAGGAGGGCAGAAACGCAGACAGGAACAAAAATTTTTGAAGAAGGAAATCCCCCAAAGAAACCTTGGAGTGATATTTATATTGGCATCTGATGAAAGGCTATGCAGACCCCAGAACCCTGGCTTCAATTATGTCTCGTAACAGAGGGAGGGGAAGAAGACCACACATTCAGGTGGTCTCTGGGTTTGCTCTCCCATACTTGGATATCTCCTTCCTCACCTGTTTATATGATCAGGCTAACGAGAGAGGGACAGTTGTACAGGGAGGTTCCTTAGAGTCAAGATTTAAGAGAGCTGGAAAGCTGTCTGACGTTGTTGCAGAATTTGATAGTTCATTCTCATTCCTAAAGAGGCTGAAATATAAAAAGTGTCTTGGTGCTCTCGCTGGAGCCATATGGGGACAAGAAGGTGTTACTTGTTGGTGCAAGGTCGTGGTCCAGCTCTGACTGGAACTCTGGGAACTCTTGACTCCTAAACAGGCAAATTGTTCCACACTTTCACTCTGAGCACCACCTGTACTCAGCATGTGTTATTTAAATACATAAAATGTGGCTTTGAGGAAGGAGTACTTGCTAATGTAAGAATTGCATTTTAAAACTTGGCAGTATAATTTCTATGTAAATAGACTGATATGTTTCAAAACACTCAGCAATTAGGAGACACTTGAGGATGTTGAGGGAAAAAAGAAAAATAAGAGCCTGTTTTCAGGTTGAAATGTAGAAAAAGAGGTGAGGGAGTTTTGAGGGAAGAATAAACCATTCAAATTGGATCAATGATATTTTTAGGTTTAATAGAAAATGTACTGAGAGAAAAGATTGCCTTGGAAAAAATAAAGACTGCATCGATAATGAGGAGGTGCAGAAAAATCAATTAAATTAAGCATTGTGTTATAAAGTCAGAGCTGTTGATAATCAGGAACAGCATCAAAGCTTAAAAACGTATTTCTTTCAGGCAGTTCCTAGGTCTAGACTAAGCTGTTAAAACAAAAGGAATGAAGTAGAAAAAATGGAAGTGTAGCTAGAACATGTCTGAAGAATGCAGTATAGCTGTGAAAAGCAGGATGTCAGCGTGTTCACCATGTGGGTTACGTAGCCCATGGATTTAAGGCTTCTCTGTCTTGGAGAGCTGAAACACTGAGGTCTTGACTCTTACGATGTCTGCAACACACACATTCCTATTGATTTTTGGAGGGTAGATCATGATTTGTTTTGGAGGGCATAGAAGCTTCAGTCAGGACCACAAACTAGTAAGAGGCCTTGTACAGAAGTGCAGAGAAGTTGGACTCTGTCCCAAAAGCTGCTGTTCTTCAGGAGACAACAGAGTCTGCAAGAAATAACCAACATGGATAGAACTGCACTGAGTGGTACCAAAGCAGGAGACACTCCAGTGTTATCTTGGTCCTGACTGTGTTACTTACTGCATTCCTGCTTTCTGCTGCGGCTGAGAGGGGCAAAACCATCAAATGCCATCTACCCTGTGCACTGATGGTAGTAAAACCTATGTAATCCTTGTTTTACCAATGTGTGGGACCATGTGATACATGCCATTTAAAGGCATATTCTGAGAGGTTTGGAGTGAACATGGAAAGTCAGCTAATGTATTTATTTTGAGGTACATTTTGACTTAGGAGACATCTGAACACAAAATAAATACTTGCAAATGGACTACCTTTTGTGTTTGTCTGTGGTGCCCTTCTGCCTGCATTACTGGTAGTTATTTTTGCACTTCATGGTTTATCTGTGAATTTGGTCCATGGCTGTTGGGCAGGTTGTGATGACCCTGTGACTGGCACGGAACAGAGCTGTGCCGCCCTACATGTGAACAGCTTTCAGTGGAACAGTGGCTGTGACACGTGCAGCCCACCTGTGGTCTGCCCAGAATCACAAATGGTGCGAGGCAATCGGAGGGTGTGTACTCTGAAGGGTTCTTGTGCTCCCAGCTCTGGATTTCTGTGCATTTTCACATCTCTCCCTTAACCTTTCAGCTTCATGAGCCTTTGCCCACACAAACGTGCCTAGAATTTATCAGTCTCTCTCAGTTTCTTGCACTCTTCCTATTATTCCCTCTTAAAGAATTGGAGGTTCTTGGTTTTCATTAGGGAATAAAGTATCTCTTCTATAATGCAGTCACAGTTTCAAAACCAACATGGTTCGTTTGGAAGGACTGGTGGCCATATGAAGGAAAAGGATGAGTAGCTTCTCTCAAGATCTGCTGGATGAAGTAAACGACAGCTCATAAGAAGCAATACCTGTCCTGTACGTGATCAGCTTCTCCCTACTGCAATATCCTTCAGCCCCTGCTGTATGGAAATCTGTAATTTTGAACAAGTAATGAAAAGATGAACATCAATACTTTCTTCTATTTTTAAAAAAAGAAACTGCTTACTCCTTTAAAATCCATGGCATTAGGATTTATCTCATTTCCCAATATTTCCAAATGTGTAGGCTTATATGTAGGAGCATAGGATTTCAGTGAGATTAAATTTGTGATAGCACTCGAGTCTGTGCTATCAAAAGAGTGTGGCATGAAATTTTATAAAGGCTACAATTTTTAAAGGGTTTTTTTTTCATTTACTTTAGCCTCATAATCTAATAGGGGTTTTAACTTGGAATTATTCAAAATACTGTTCTCAGCGACAGAGTATTGCTGAAACTCTCGAGACATAATTGCATAAAACCGAAGGTACTTTAATATGCTTTTTTAAAACTTCAACTCAAGGTACTGTTTACAAAGAAAAACGTGCTAATCTGAATGATAAGGTGCTGAAAAACCCTTGAAAATCTGCTCAGACAGTGTTAAAATGTCTTGAGTTCGGTAGTAGCTGCAATGTTCACTTTAGAGGTGTCATAATTGAGACATTCATAGGGAGAAATGGCAGCAATTGGAATCCCTTGGCTTTGGTATTTCAGGCAGTAAGAGGGATATTACAGATGCAAATTTGTTCTTTAGTTAAACGCGCAGCCTGCAGGTCTGCAGCTCCTCCCTGAGGTCTGTCTTTGGTGCCCTTAGGGGAGTGCTCTTGCTCTTCTGCATAACCATTGCATTTGATTTGTTCTGTTTGCTATGAAAACACCCTGTCATGACAAAAATGTTCACTAGAGATCTGTGTGTTCTTGAGCATTTCTTGAAATATCTGGAGTATTTGCAAGGCGTTGGTGCCCGGTCAGTGAAACAGCTGTGCTGGGAGCCCTGTTCAGATCTGACAGAACCCTTCAGAGGTCAGTCCATTCTTGTTTCTTTAACGAATAAGGACTAGAGCCAGGTTAATTTAAAATGCACGCTGTTAATGCTCATAATGGAAAAATAAATCCATATTCTGAACAACTTTCAGCCCTAACAAAAGAGATAAAGTGTGTAAGACTCGGGCAGCTTCATACAGTGAGCGTGGAGTTATTAGCTATTGAAGAAAGTTAAATTAAATGATAGAAGGGTTGAATATTGGTCATCTCAAGCTTTTATGTATTTTTAAATGAGAATGAAGCTGTTCATGAGGAATTCATGTTGCATTAAAGATCAGCATTGATAAGCGAGAGAAGTGAAATGCTTTTTGACTACAAGTAAATACATGGAAAAACACCTTGTTTGTGACTTTTTTGTGCACTTGAGACATCACTGAAAACAGTTTTAAACCTTTGGATACTTTCCCTAAGATTTTTAACTGTATAACTTTCGTCTCTGAGGATGCAATCAGTAAGTGCTGTTTAAGTTCCCGTGGATAGCTGAGGGACAGACTCATCTTCTAATTCCGATTTTGTTCCTTATATACGGGACACGTGCAGCTTCCTGCTCTTAATACGGAGCCATGTAAACTGTAGTAGCTCAGAATTCAGGTTTGCGTTCTCTGAAGTCTTTTTGTTATGAAAACTATAACTAGATAAATTTTTAAGGACATCTTGATGAAGGAGTCGAAATGTCTTTTGTGTTAATGAAAATGACTCGTAAGCGTAAAGGCACTTCATGGCCCAGAGAGCACAACTGCTGGTCCATTCCCTTAAAAATGGAGTGAGACACGGTGTAAAGGTGAATTCCTGTATGCATATGAAACTTTGCTCTTCGGAAATAAGGGTCAGAAGTAAAAAAAAGCTGCTGAAAGTTTTACATCTCAGTATTGTAAGTGGAGTTTTACGAAATTTGTAGCTAGACTGCTTTTCCCAAGCAGCACAGGTTTGGGTTGAGCAAAGCATTCATGAAGCTCCTGTTAAAAGTTTAATATTAATTTGGTCGGTGTTAAGAAGTATCTCTCCCCCACTGACAAAAAACCCCAAGCAAATAAACAGATTTACAAGAGAATTGAGTATATTTATAGCTGCATAAACATCTCAACATGTCAAAATAAGTACAAAGTATGTTATTTTACTTTAGAAATAGCCAACAGCGGAGTAGTTACTGATATTATCAAGTCTATTAGGCAAGGCACTCAGTGCTTTTGGTCAAATCAGCTTGTAATAAGAATTAGCTACTAACAAAAGAGTCTTCCATTTCAAATGTTCCCCCTTTTTTTAATATAAGAACAAATTCTGTTGATGGGAACTGTCATTTTTGAAAAACCTTCTCTCGGGGGCCAGAAAATGTGTTTCTGGCAGAAAACTTACTGCAGTGTATTTGGTGCAGAGTAGGTTTTGTTGTGCAGCACAAAGCAATGCCAAGGTATCCACAGGAGCTCCACTGAGTAATTTAATGTTGCTGAGATGCACTGCCCGTAATGTATTGCTCAGTTAAAATGTTCTCCAGGGTTCACATCTCATAATCACACATCATAAATCATATAAATTCTGCTTTAACTGATCTTAGTGTCAAAACTCTCATTGCCTTAATTGGGGCAGGATTTTCACGTTACCATTTTATGTAAAAGCACATAAAGCATTATGGTTTAAAGTTATCTGTCTGAAAATAAAGCCAGAACATAACTACTGGAATTTCAGTAATTCATGCAGTGGCATCACAGGGAGAATGAAGTGTGTGGGACAGAATAAATTTTTTCACAATTTGTTTTTGGCAAAGCATATAAAATGTGTTTTATATGTGACTGTTTCTGGAAAGTTTTCAGGGTTTTTTGTAGGTAGGGAAACACATTTTCTCCTGATAGAGCTACTCAATGGTTTTTATTTTCCTAATGCTGAGAAAAATTTAATCCTGTAAAATGCAAACACTTATTTACTTCTGATGCTTTAGGATTTTAGCTTTTATATTTTCATATGTTTGTAATCCTGCAATTCTTTAGTGTATAACTCTGAGCTCCATACAGAGCGTTAGCAACTGCTTTTCCCATTTTTGTCAGACACAACAATTCCTCCCCAGGCCTGAGAATCAAGGACACCTCACTGTCTCAGGCCCTGAGAAATGGAAACAAAAGTGAGTTGGGGGGAGCAAACTGAGAGAATGGGACTGCACTGCCTGAAGCTGGAATTGGACAATTAACCTCTGATATGCAAATGGACCAAACTTGTATCTGTCCAAAAACGTGTGGCTGTGTCCATCCTGGGTGCAGTCTCTGCGAGACTCCTGCACTGCCCAAGGTGTGCCCTGGGAAGGCCTTTCAATAAATCCCTACCCTTTATCCTTTCACTCTGTCCAGCCTCTGCTCCAGGTCAGCCTCTACAAGGCATCACTCCTACTTCACAGCCATTTCCAGTTTCCACTTCTTTCTTAGTTTCTTTTTCCTCAAAAATGCATTTATCCATGTCCTTGTTTCCTCTGCCTTCCAGAGGAAGTCTTAAATTCTTTCTCAAGCTCCGATCCTCATTTCTTCAGTGACCTAAGCCCCCAAATCTGCCTGTCTTCTGAACATTTTTGTTTTAAGCTGCTGTTCTATGAGATTTGGGATTTTTTGGCTGTCTTTGGTTTCTATTCCTGGCTCATTCTGGAAATCTGGGTTTCTATCTCAAGACATACCTGGGGGAATTAAGGTCTACTCTGTTATGAAGCTACACGTGCACAATGCAGTCACGTGTATGAACCTTGTGTCGAGCACTTGCTAAGTAAAAAACACAATCTCTGAAACACATCAGTCACCAGAAACTCGAATTACTGGAGACTCCAGTGAATTTCTGTGAAGGACATGAGTCTTCCCAACTTCTCGCTTGTTCATCAAAGAATGAACATGGCACGAGCCACACTTGTGAGTCAAAATCGCCTTCTGACCTCACCCTCTTTCAAGTTTCTCCTTGGTCCAGAGCCCAGGGCTGTTAAAACTCTCCCGAGGACAGGTTACAGGAATTCAGCAATGGACAAATTGTACTTTAGTTGCCGTTGCCTTTGAAGCACCTGAGAAACGAGGCCGAGCTGCGGCCAGTGCTGATGCCACAGGTGTGGCTGTGCGTTCAGCCAGGGCAGCGCTGTCCCCAGCAGGAGCGAGCGCCCGGTCAGAGGTGGCCGGGCCTGGGGTTCTCCTAGCCGGGGATCGTGCCTGGCAGCTGCATCCCCCGGTGTTTGCTGCGCAGCGTGCCCCTGCCGGGCTCCAGCAGCACCGCTCGCTGCGCAAGGTGAGGGCTTGCAGGGAGCACAAGGCTGGAGGTTCGGTCTCCAACATCCTGCAGGAGTTGATGGGTCTCAAAGGCTTCCTGAGCATCCTCAGTTGGGTCTGAGGGGATGGCCTTTGACACCTACACAGGATTCCAGCAGGCTGAGCTGAAGATCACTGAAGTTAGCAGATGAAATGACTTAGAGCTAAAAGACGTGGTAAGAAAGCCTAAATTTTCTGCCAGTTTTACTGGAATCGACCACCTCTTTAAGCTAGAGATGAGAACATATTATCAGCACAATTACATGGAAAATAAATCCATTGTGCTATTTAGAGGAGACAAAGAAAGAAAACATTTGCATTCATAAAGCAATTCTTAACCATTATAATTTGCTACCTCAGGTTTTAGCTGCCTGAAGTTTAGAAATCATCAGCTAAATCAACTGACAATATCGAATCTGCCCTAGGGTCAGAGTTAAACCTTCTAATAGTCACTTTTTTTTCTTTTATAATGCGTTATTTTTGGATCAGTGACATTTTCTAAATGATTTGAGTCAGAAACCATCTGTGTTTTGCAAATACCATTGAAGTGTGTTCCTCGTGCACGTGCTGCTTCCCACCCACTCCCCCTCTCCCGCTCAACAATTGTCTGTCTCGGCTTAGAGAAGAGATGGCTTTCCTCATGAGATGATGTCCTCGTACATTTTGTCCTTACTGTACTCCTGTTAGGATGATGCTTCTGCACTGACAAATTGCTGCTTCGTTGCTCCTAGGCTTTGAGAGTTGGCAGATTTAATGCACAGACTGTGATTGCCTTCAGGAAGCGCCATGCATGTCTCGCAGTCTTAAATACGACGTACGAGGTCAGCATGTTTTAGGGGTTCTAAACATCATCTGGGCCTTCCTCTGTATTCGTTTTGTTTCCTTGTGGGGCCCGTGGTTGAAGGGACTTCGAGGAGGGCGATGCCGGGGCACGAGGCTCCCTGCAGAGCCGTCACAGGGGGCGGTTCTCTCCCGCTCGCGCGGGGCGCTCCCCAGCACCCAGGTTCAGCTGTGTCCCGAGCCTCGCCGTCGCAGCCTTCGGCGGGACAGGCCGGCAGAGAGCAGCGTAAATGGGGCATGCAAGCTTTCATGGATCAACCTGGAGCTGTAATAAAGGAAGATTAATTGCCTTATCCTAGGTGGTACAAATTACTTATAGCGTGGCTTTATATGAATGACTAATGACTTATAGGAAGGGAGGCAAGTTTAAAAAGGACAAACAACCCACAGCATGGGTATCTTTATGTCTTAACTAAATATGTTTGAATTCATGCAAGCCTTGTACTGATTCCGCCTTCCCCCCAGCTAGACAAATGCAAGGAAAAGCAAGACAATAAATGCTTCCAGAGAAGATCTTTTGTGAGAAAGACAGAAAATTTTTCTCCCTAGTTTTAGAGTTGATATCTGTGTGCTACAACTTAATATGCCTTAAGAGGGAAAATATTTTTTTGTATAACTCTTACCTGGTGATTATCCAGGCTATGCAGTGCTCTGCTTTTTTAGCTCCGGAAACTTCCTGAAACATCTTTACAAATGCAAACCGAAGAAAAGTAGTTTGCCTATCACTTTATTTTATATAATACTGGGAATTTGTAAATGTTGAGAAGCATTAAAATATTTTTTAACCATTCCTGCCTTTTCCATTTTAAAGATAAAATGAAAAGTTCCCATCTTCTTTAAAACATAAAAGAATTCCAGAAAAGATACATGTTAATCTTAAAAATATCCTAATAAGCACTGTATATAATCAGAATTATGGAACTTTTTAAATAATGTGAATTTTGTTTTTCTTTTCTAGTTAAACATACAGTTTCATATAGCCCGAAAGAGACAGCATGGTAAAACTTTTTTGCTCTGGTGTTTAAATAAATGTAGTGTGGCATTACTGTGTTTTTGGAAACCTAAAATCTGACTCACATATCCTGAAAGTAGAATCAGTAGCTCAAATAAGACAAGACACTTTTGAATTAATATTGAAAATTGTATTCTTTTGAATACCCTGCATAGGGATAGGAAAATATCAGAGATTTGAGAGGTGTATTAACCTGTGGATAAACACTGACTTGAACCAGTCTAATTTTTTGTAGTTGTCCTTTTGTCTCTGAGTAAGAAGCTTAAAGTATTCATTGACCATGTTACATACAAAGGTTTTCCTTTGGAATCTATTATTTTATGAAAGCCTGTGGAGTGGTTCATGCAGTTAGTCCTATGGTAACATTTTACCAGCCTTCAGCAGGGAGAATATAAACAAACTCCCCAGGCAGGACACCAGCTACTCATCTGGGGATTAGAGATTCTTATTTTAAAGGAAGTATCTGAAACAGTGCAAAAAGATCAATAACTTTAATGATGTGAAAATATTTCGAAGTGAGAGATCATCCGATGCAAAAGAATTGCTTTGCACTCCTGTGGAGGGCGGACGTTTTCCATTATTTGTAAAATTTCCACACTACAGCTTACAGGAAGCTGATATAGCCATATTTTTTATATTTGGGGAGGTATCTCCAAGATAAGAGCTTGCAAATAATGTGACATTTTATTTTATTTTGCTTTTGCTTTATTGTTCTTTTCTTCTTCCTAATACCAGTCTCTAAGGTCTAGGTCTAAACTGTAGCATTTGTTTGTAATGTACTTTTCCTTTCTTCCCCCAGTATAATTTAGGGAATTGCTCATAGTTGGAGCTGTTACTGCTCACCAGTTGGAGAAAGCTGAGGCTGCTAGAGTTGCACTCACTGTACTCTGGGAGTTTCTTGAGTAAAAGTGCCATCAAAAGTAGTCTGTAGGAATCCACAGGAGGAGAGTTTGAGTGGTTTGTCTGTTTCTTTGCTTGTTTGGGTTTTTAGTTCGATTGTTTGGTTTTTTTAAGAGCACTGTTTGTTTTTTAAGGGCTCGGACACTTAAGAGAATCAGGAGGAATGAAAAGCGTTTGGTACTTGAAACTTCAGTTGCATAAGGAGTTCCCTTTTCATGTGGGTTCCTGTTGACAGTTTCATCATGGTTAAATTGCATCTGCCTTCAGCCCAGAGATTGAAGCCTTTGGCCCAGCACAGCCCGAGTCACACCTGAGTGCCAGTGCAGCATGTTTGTGTGTCTGGATGCTCAGGCAATTCATATATTCAAATAACAAATACAGAATACTTCAGCTGCCCTGCAAATCAGAATCCCAAATGCCATAAAATGCTCTAAAATTGCATCCGTCACTTCTCATTTTTCAACATTGACAAGACTTTTGGCCTTCATCTATTCCATAAACTCACCAATCTCTCCTCTGGCTGTACAGTCATTACAAGATAAAGAGATTTGAGATCCCTGTTTTCCATTTCACCTTTCCCTGACACATCCCCAGTTTAATCTTCCTGTTGCTTAGTTATTGCAAAAATGGGCAAAACCAACTACTGTGAAGATAAGTATGCTTTCTTCTGAAAGAAGATGTATTGCAACATAGAAATGAACTCAAAGCTCCCAGATTAGTGCTAGAATGTAAAATAATTCAGCTTTAAAAGGATCAGTCTTCCTGAGTCCACAATTTCCTAATGGTTAAACAAAGAAGCAAGAAAGGGCAATTTGCCATAAATACATTTGTATGCTTTTTCCAAATAACCAGTGAAAAAAAGAATTTGTTAATTGCCCGTGTTTACCTGTGGCCAGAGCCCTCTCTGTTGTCTTGGTGGTTTTTGCTGCTTTCTTCACAAAGGGAGAAATTTGAATCTCGTTGATGTCTAGGGGTTTTACAGAAGACAAGGCAGGAAAGAGTTTAGGGTTATATCTGTGGATTTTGTTTGGTTTTGTACTTTTTTTTTTTTAATTTGGTTTCACTTTAAGTGTCAGCTTTCCATCTTTGAGGTGATTTCTCTTAACTGACCAGGTATTTTTCTCGGCATCTGGTACACACAGCCAAATAACAGGTACAGGAATTACCTTGCATCTGAGTTTGCTGCAGATGGGGTAGATGTTCCTTGGTGCAGTGCTCCCTCCTGCCTGGAGGAGTACATTCCGCAAATTGAAATTCCTTTAGCTGTCTCCATTGTGTTCCTTATGTAGGAGTTCCAGTGACATAACATTCAGATTGTGCCTGCAGGAAGAAAGCACAATTTATAAGCAGAGCAAAGCTAAGCCTCTTACATTTCCCCCTTCCTTTTATTTTGTGTCTTCATACTTTCCAGTCAGTAGGAGATGGATGGTGAGAGGGATGTAAATGAAAGGGGTTCAGCAATAAGACAATTTGCTGATGTGGTATATGCTCTCTTTAAAGTGGCTTTTTGTGTGATCTTCCTCTGTGCTTCAAGACCAGATATCCAAATGTTCAACAGCTGGATTTGAATGACAGATTTTTCCAGAAAACCTTCAGATCCCCTGGTTAAATTGAAAAGAAGTGCAGGCTTTTATCAGTGATTAAAATATAGAAGTTTATGTTTTCTCTGCAACATACAGAACACAGAAATAATTGTAGGTATTGTTCCGAAAATACAAAGTTAGAAGTGACCAGGAGTCAGGCGTTCTCACCCACCCTTCTGCTTCCTTCTGTGTCTTGGTGAGTTTGGTTTCTCTGGATGCCCTTTCTCTTGCACCAGGGTTTGGCAGCTGAAAGTAATTCCTTCAAAAGTGTCTGAACCTAATTATGCTGACAGCTGAGAACACTTTAAAAATCTTTTGCAAATTGCCTTTTTATTCTGGTGTCTTAGTTGGAGGAATGTCTGCAAGTGTTGGTTTTCTCATCAGTGCAGTACAATGTACGTGTCACTTTTATTTTTGAGTGTTTATTGTAGGGATTTTGTTAGTGGCTTTTGAGTAATACTATTGATATTGGAAGTATGTTAAATAATTTCTCTTTATAGATAAAATGAGCTGAATGGATATGAAACACAAACCAAGTTAATTAGGCATGGCTTTTTTTCTTTCCTAGTGAACAAACACAAACCCTGGATTGAGACGTCATACCATGGAATCATAACTGAAAACAACGACACTGTGATTTTGGACCCTCCCCTGGTTGCTTTGGATAAAGATGCACCTGTTCCCTTTGCAGGTAGGAATGTACCTTAGCAGCAGCGTTTCAGCCTGTGAACTGCATTTTGGATTTATTAGCGTTCGTAAGGAAGGAGTTTCCAGTGTAATTTGAAGGACACATGTGCAGGCTGTGTCTGAGTACAGGACCTGACTGTTGGCCCACAGATCCTGAAATGAGGTGTTTGCTATGCTGAATTTGTTGTGAGGCAGAACAGAATAAACAGAATAATAAAGCAGGCACCCACTATCAACATACTTTTAATGAAAACACAGTAATTATACAATTACACTTGAATTTACTTTTACAGAAATGAAACATTGCAATTGCCTAAAGTAATAATACATAATTAATTTTGTTCAGCATTAACAGCCTCTGCTTTCTCTCTTCCTGTTCTGTTCCCTGGCTATGGAGGAACTGTGTGACAAATATTTAAAGTTGCTCAAATCATATCTTACTGTGTAAGTCCTTTATAACTGTCAAGAGTAGGACAGAAAGTTGAATGGAGGCTTTGGAAATTTTTGCTCAGCTTGATGTGTGATAGATATATGTCATATACAAATTTTCATTTGTATTAAGTCTATTTTACCTGACACTTTTTCTGTCCCGAGTCCCTTAAGCAGAATATGGGACTTCTGCATGTCGAGCAAGTTTTCTCTTAAATTCCCTCTTTCATTAAAAATACTTTTTGAAGAAAAGGGAGAACAGAGCTTGATAGCTGCTCTGAAGATCCTAAGATGGTGCAGTTGTTGAAAGGATGATACTACTTAAGAATCTTCACCTTTTCTAAGGAAAGGAACTGGTAAAGGGGAGTATCCTTGTTCTCATGGAGTAGTCATGTCCAGGAAGCAGAAGTCCAAGTGCTTGTCCCAAACAGCATTTTACAGCATCCTGAAAGAATTGTTCTCAGTCACTTTTCCCAAAAGCTTATACTGGCATTAACTCCTACCCTGCCAAATAGGGGGTCACAAATGGTTTTTGTATATTGACCCCCACTTTAATATCAAGGTTTGTTTGTTGCTCATGGTGCCCAGTGATTCCTGGTCACATGAAGATGAATTCCAAATGAAAAGATGCCCTTTTCATTTTTTTTTCCTTTTTGAAATGTTTCTATCACTGTGGCTCTTCCATCTTGTGTTTGGTTCTCTGTTTGCATTCCCCTAGGATCCCTTCAGGGCCGTTACTCACGTGCTATTGTCACTGACACTGCAAACTCTGCTGACTGGGAATTTGTTAGCCTAATTATTTTCTTCAGCTTTTACATTGGGAGAATCAACAGGTTTTTCACTAAATAGTGATTTACTTTTCATGTAGAAAATTATCCTTTGAAATACTGAACTTATGCAAGCAGACTGGCTTTTGTGATGTAGGTTACGTTAGACAGTAGTTTTAATTTAGCTTCTCCATTTATTGATTTGAAGTATTTATATTGTGAAAAGTATCTACTTCTTACAAGGGAAAATACTTTCTGTGTATTCCCTGATAATAATAGTTTATTTCCTGCTAATATTTGGCCTCATGATCTGCAGTCCGGGCATAATATTATAGTACTGATTGAGCCCTTCATTCCCTTGCAGGGCCTGGAATCCCTTTATTTTTGGAAAAATATCTATGCATTTTTTTTAAAAGTCCTGTCTTTTTAAATTGCTGGAGGAACTTATTGTTTGTTGTAATTTTTGCTTTACTATCATATATTTTTATTTGGTTTCATAATATCATTAATTTATTAAAGATTTTTATGGCGAATTCAATTTTCATCATGTATTTAGCAGGAGAAAACTGAAACAGTTACAACAACATTATTAACAATATTCAGTAGCTGTACATTTAATAGTGTGGTAATGTAATGTCTTTTATGGCCATATTTTGCTTAAATGCAGAAATTTTAAGTTGTATAATATATCAATATTCAATTGTAACAGAGAATCAGAGCTCCATCAGTTCCTTTATCATTAGCCTGTTAATATTTTCAATATTTTGTGCAAATGTTGGAGAAGAAAAAAATTATAGAATTTGGAAGGTTCTCCCTGGTTGGTTGGTTGGTTGTTTTGTTAATGGGCCCAGATTCAAGAATATATCAGGGCAGTTTCTGATCTGTGCTGAAATGTCTGCCGAGATCTCCTTGAGCAAACTGTAGTAAGACTAAATTTATGTGATTTCTTCTTCTGCAACGAGCACTGCAATGCTTTACAGGCAGATTGTTGGCTCTTTCACCAGGATTTGTATTACCTTATAGAAATAACCTTGTTTTCTTGTAGTACCACTTTGACAAAACCTATTCACAAAAGAGCCCCTCCTACAAACCCAAACAAACCCCAGATGACAAACCAAAGACAAAAGACAGCAGCCCAGCTGCCATGCCTGCATTCGCTCTGCAGGTGGGACTGACTGCTGTAGGACAAGATGTGAACCAAAGCAGAAGGCACAGAGTCAGTTCCCTCTGGGCCATGTCTGGGTAGGGATGGGTGAACCAAAGCAGAAGGCACAGAGTCAGTTCCCTCTGGGCCATGTCTGGGTAGGGATGGGTGAACCAAAGCAGAAGGCACAGAGTCAGTTCCCTCTGGGCCATGTCTGGGTAGGGATGGGTGAACCAAAGCAGAAGGCACAGAGTCAGTTCCCTCTGGGCCATGTCTGGGTAGGGATGGGTGAACCAAAGCAGAAGGCACAGAGTCAGTTCCCTCTGGGCCATGTCTGGGTAGGGATGGGTGAACCAAAGCAGAAGGCACAGAGTCAGTTCCCTCTGGGCCATGTCTGGGTAGGGACACAGGTGGGTGTTACGGGAACAGGGGGTCTTTCAGCTTTTCCTGATGTCCTCCCTTTGAATTGGTCGTTTTCCATCAGTGATAGGCTCAGGGTCATTCACAGGTTTTACCTCTCTGACAGGTCGTGGCAGGGGAAACACGTAGTTAGGTCATACATTTCTCTACTAGTTCATACTTTTTTTCCCCATATTTATATATTGCTTGTGACCGTGTATTTCTTTTGGACATGTGCTTACCTTAGTCTTTGTGTTTGTACCTTTCTCCTGCTGCTTGGCCTGGTGCACAGGTTGTTCATGCATTTCATATTTTTCCCCTGGAAGAATAATTTTTCACCACATAATAGCTTTTTTACTAAGGAGAACGAAGCTATTAAGAGGCATTTGCTATTCAGCGATTCTTCTCTGCCCTTAGTGCTTTGATATGTTTTCTGTACCCATTCCCACATTCTCATTTTTTTAGTTTAATTGTTACTTGTGGCTCAGGCCTACTCCAAACTGCAAACGGTGTTTTTGTTTTCACTTACGGAAACTTTAACATTTTTCCTCATACCTCTGCCTTTTTTCATCACCATGGCTACTAAGGTAAGTCTGTCAACCTCTCCTAAGAGTACACACGTTATGGTACATGTCAAACCTGAGTGGTCATAGGAGAAAATCAGTGTAATCTGCACTTTTTTTTCACCTCTATCTAATGTTTAACATCAAGGGTGATGACACGAGAAAAAGGAATCTTCTGTGCAGTTACACTCCCAAGAGGTCTGTGTGTCCAGGAAGGACTAAGGAGAGACTAAAAGTACTAAATGTGCCTGTGAAAATGCTGGCTGAAAAAATGTGGTCAGCATTTTTCGTAACTGGAGCATGAAGACTTTCACAAGATTGCAATGAATGGCTTTTGGTGTCTCTTTATCTTATGACTTTATTGTGAATAATTGAAGTATGTGTAAAGTCCTGGTTCTTAAAATTATCTTGGTATAAGCATACCTCACTTTCTCTTTTTTATGCAATTGTATTTTTTTGTCTCCTAGATTTGAAGGAAAGCTTGAAAATACCAGTACAAGCTTGTAAGTGTGAGAAGTTTCAGGATCAGCAGGTTTCCATGGCCCAAAAAGGATTTTCACAGGCTGTTGTTGAAATACAACTGATCTTTAAAATAACTAAACCCACCATGGCAGCCTGGAGCCTTTTGCACGTTATCAGAGACCTTCCCTGACCCTCCTCCCCTCCCCTTGGCCAAAAAATACCTCCCAAAAAATAAACCCTCAAAGAAACTGGAAGCATTGTATAGGTGGGTGTGACTTAGCTCATTTAGGGACATCCATGGCAGCAATCTCTCTTAAAAAAATCTAATAAAATGTAACCAAAAGAAGGCTAAGCTGGATAATTTTACCAGAGTGAATTGGGCTCATTACATCTTCAGCTGCTTTTATGCTCTTGATAAATTTATAGAGAGCCTTACTTAGCAAGATCAGAGGCCTGGCTCCCCCCAGCCAAGTAAGCTGTGTCTCAGAAGCAGTTCCAGATCACACGTCCTTGGCAGATGGAGTCCCAGTCTCTGACTGTATTTTGGCTGTGCTAAAAGCACTGTAAAGAATAAGGAGACAATAAAACCAGCCAGGAAGGAATATTCACTAAACCACAAACTCTCCCAAATCTTCTTTGTGTTTTAGCAGTTCAGAGGAGTGTGTACTCTCAGCTGCACCATAGCAAATCCAGTACTTGTCAGTCTGCTTACACCCAGAGGCTGAACACAAAATCCCATTCCTCTGCTTCAAACTGGGAAGCTGTCCAGCCTCCTTGTTTGTTTGTTTGTATTGATAAGCAGTGGCATTAATAACAGCAACTATTCTTTTGGCACAACATTAAAAGTACAGAAGTTATTTTAAAGTTGTCATTCTGAATATTATAATTTCTACTCACTGTCAGCCAGACTTAGAACATGAGTCAGTGTATGATGCCCAGAATTTATTGGTGTTAAATATTCCTCTCTGAAAATGGGGCATGATCAAAAAATATGAAGTGCAGGCGAAGCCATGGAGTGTTGCAATTGTTTATAACAATTTTTAATGATTTTTAGTTTCTATCTTTGAAGCTTATATTTATTACTGTAGCTTAATTAGGTAAGACTTTAGCCTTCAAAGGCAAAAAACCAATCTCTTCATGGCAATCCTAATCTAAGGTAAAAGAAAAGATTGGTAATAGCACAATTAATCCTGGAGATGCTGTTTTTGACTTCAGGGATGCTGCTCATCATCCAGTAAAGCTAAGAGTGATAAACATGCTCAGGTTTCAGATTTAGAATGCACCAAAAACCAATTACTCTGACAGTGACCTCTGTTAGTCCCTGAAGCTCAGAGATGCGGGTTTTGAGGGCTTTGGGAATTGGTTGTTTTTTGTGATTGCCTTTTTCAGTCATTTTTACAGCTGTGAAATAATAGTAGGCAACATCAATGTGTCCAAAGAAGACAAAAGGGTCAAGGATTCGGGCTGTTGTGATGGAGCTTTTAGTGGCTGCTGAGGGGTCTGTCATTGCAGGAGGAAGGGGCTAGGGAGAAAATGAGAATTAAATGCATGGGAAATACTCTTTTAGTTGTCATCATCCCCGTGTTTCTTTAGAGTGTATTGAAAAGAAGTAGACATGGATATCAGCCCTCTCAGTAATTGTAAGTACGTCAGCTTATGGTATATGTAATTAATACAGTTAAACATCCTAAAATATTTAAACTGCAGTCTTTAAATAAATAGTTGAATACCACTTTAAGAAGAATATGTATTACCTGCACTTGATTCATTTGGGGACTTTGTCAGTGGGACTTAATTTTCTGGTTAACTGTGGTTGTAAGCAAATTTTTGGAGGAGAGGTTGTGAGACTGCTGGGGACTTAGACTTGTCATGCTGTTGGACATCTGTCTTTGTTTCAGGTTAATTGCAATATATTAATTTACTCTTGATTTTATAGAGCTTTTTAAAAGAAAGATTTTATTACCAGATATAACAGGCTTTTCACTGCACATAATATCCCTTCTGGCCTTGCTGTGTTCTATTGATCCTGTTGTGGTTTAACCAGCAGGCAGCTAAACACCACACAGCTTCTCCTTCACACTCCCACCTTGATGAGACTGGGGAGAGAGTCAGGGGAAAAGATCGTTTAAAAAACAGAAAAGGAAGGGGAAATGATAATGGAATTAGAATATAAAATGATGCCCAGTGCAGTTGCTCAGCACTCCCTGACTAATGCTAGTTCACAGCAGCAGCCCTGGCCACCTTTCCCCCCAGTTTATCCTGTGGCATCATGCACTGTGGAATATCCCTCTGGCCAGTTTGGCTGAGGCTAGGTCTCCTCCCATCTTCTTTATGTGCTAGTGATGCAGTGCTCTGAAGGAAGATGAGCTCTCCCCTTGTGCTTGGTGCCACGTTAAAGAGGATAAACCTTCCTTTTGAAAGGGTTGCACTGCAGTGACACCCAGACGTCACCTGAGTGCCCCTCAGTCTGGAGTACTGCTTAAACGTCACCTCAAATTGTACAAGTGAATTTACCCTGAACACTTAAGAAACCTTCCTGAGTTATATGTGCCAAAGTTCCAAAGGATGTGAATCTACACACTGGCTAGGAGGACCAAGTCAAAATTATTTTTCATTGAAAAAACAGTCCCAAGCCAAAAGAATGCTGCAATTAGAAATGTGTAACCTTATTCCAACTATCTGGAGAATCTCTCAGCATCTTCCCTGGCTGGGTTCTTTGCCAGTGACACCAGACTGGCACATAGCAATTTTGTTCAGTTATTTGGAAACAACCTCTCCATTTATAAATGAAGTCCAACGCTTCTGTATTAAATTGACCAAGTCTTTATATTATTTTAAATGTTGTCTGCTGTCAGGGTGACTTGTTTCTCAGACTGAAAGGCAGTGTAGAAAGGACAATGGAGGCAATACTAGATGTTTTTTGGTTTGTTGCCTGCATCATGGGGGCACAGCAGTGAATATAAACATAGTGGAGTTCAGGATGTTTTGAGAAAACCATATATCGTTTGTGTTAGGTTTCTGCCACTCCCAGGTTCGACAGAGCCCTCGTTACCATCTGCTCCTGCCATGGTGGCAGACACTAGAGCTGCCCAGCTAATTGGCTCAGGCGAGTTTAATTAAGGAGGACATACTGGGCTGATGGAATGATGGAAAGCGGGCACCCAATCCCATCCACACAGCTCCAGTCATCTCCTGGATGCCCTGATCTTTCCTTGGAGAGTTGAGTGGTGTCACTCTCGGATTCTTGCTCTCTCCATCATCCCTCAAAGTCTCATGTCAGTCCGGAGGATCATCACTGATTTTTTTGTCATTCCCTTCCACGACCCTGAGCTGGAGATGTTCTGTGCTTACTGAAAACCCAGGGGGCTTGGACAGGTAAAATACTGGAAGGAATGAAGTACAGCTAGGTGTGTTACAGGCATTTATGATGCATGTTATTTTAAAACTTCTCTAGTGTAATAGCAGCTTTTGGACAAAATTAACCAGCATGTGCGTTTGGTTTCCACACAAACACTTGCCTTACCCTGTTTTGTAATAAAGTGTTTGACATCATGGGTCACTTTCCCTCACTTACAGCATTGTCTCTTATGTGAAGTGTAGCAAATTATACAAAGATCGAGAGAAGAAGAGCTAGTTCTTGGAAGTGATTGGGTTTTAGTTACTTCAGTGACTGTGACTCCAGTTAGTGGACGTTCAGTTGCCACAGTGATATAAACAGACTGCAAAACAAACTTACATTACCTTTAAAAATGTAATTTCAAAATTTCTGATTTTTTCTTGTTTTTTAAAAATCATGATGTACTCTTACTTGCCCTTTATATAAAGTTTAAAAGAACAGAAAAATAATTTGGATTAACAAGTGAGAGCAATTGCCAACCTATTATATGAATTCATTGCCATAAAAAACTGTATTTAAATTTAATTAATTTCCTTTAAAATTATTTAATCAGTTAAATTTAAATTCAGTTCAAGCATTTAAAATTAACTTAATCCTGTCACACGTCAAAGAAATCTAAGTAACACTGATTCTGCAGCCATGGATATAATAACCACAACATGTCATGCCTAGTGTGTTTTGTTGTTGCTGAAAAGTTTTCAAGTCAGGTGGGTTCCTTTTTAACCAGCTGCTCAAAAAATTTCTGAAAGGCTCATTGGTACTCGATTGATTTGTTAGTGCCTGTGACAGATTTAATGGATATTTCTGACAAGACTTCTGCTCCTTACTGCTGCCTGCCTTGGAGAGCTTCCAGGTGTGCTAATGAAAAAAGTCATGAATGAAGGCAGGAACAGCGAGCGTTGTATTTGACGTGGAATCCAGAGTACAGAAATTAAATTCAATATAACACCGTAATTAATAGGCGTGCTAGAATTGAAAGGATGACAGCAATTTAACATCAGCTTTTAGATGCTTTTGGACTAGAATACATTATTTGGGACAGCAAAGCTTCTACATCCCCACTGGCAACTTCCCTGGAGCTGAGAGCTGTGTTTCTGTACAGCCTCTTCTCCCAGGGCTTCCCCTCTGCAGCGTTCCACTGAATCTGTGGACGGAGCAGAGGGCAAAGTTCTGCAGCTCTGTTGGCTCAAATGGATGTTTGCCCATTTCTGCTACCTCCGTGCTGTCCTTGTTTGTGGAAGCTGGCCGTTGTGTGGGAGCTGCCTGCTAGAACAGCACATGAAAGGCAGTGGGAACTGTGTGCAATGAAAGAGAAGTCATGGACAATGAAAAGCCCCATACGCTCCGTATAAAATTTTTGATTAAAAAGTGCTTCCTTGAATGAGATTTGCCCCAGCTGTTGCCATCTGTCAGCTCTTCAATGCCCTTTACAACAAACAGCAGTGTTGATCTGGGTCCCGTCTCTCTGGGGTGCTGCTATAGGATGTGCCACATATGGCAGATTATCGGTGTCACTGCAGGAGCCAAGGGCTGCTGGGTGGGGGGACTGAAAACAAAACTGTCTTAAACTTTAATCTGCAAGATTGAAGTAGAAGGCCCTGCCTACTGTTTACTGCAGGTGCTTTCCTATGCTGCATATGAAAGCACAGCAGAAAAATGACAGCTTTCTCCAGAGTCCTCATGTGATTTGTTTGCTTTGTGTGGTTTTATATACAGGTAAAAGTTCATTTGGTTAGAACTTTTCTTGCCAATGACTGTGGCTTTGTCGAGTAGAATTAGATGTAGAAATAACTCCCCTTGTGCTGATTTATTTTTAAGTGTTTTATTTCATTATCACCTTATTTTCATAGAAGAGGGGGAATGAACACTCGGGGATGAACCCTTCCACGTATGTCTGTCCCGATGCTCTGGCTGCAGGTGTAGAAGTGGTGGCCTAACTTCCTGAGAGATGAAAAATAAAAAAAGGACAGTTTCTCAGAACAGCAAGAGAATTTTTTGAGTAAATAACCAGAATAACTGAAAATGTTTTTAAAGGTTGTGAATAAACCCTTCAGTCAGAAAGCTATAGACCATTCTAAAATATGTCATTAATTCTTTGGACATGTCTTAAGCTGACTGGGCACATGAAGGTTTGCTGAGGTTTGAAATAACACTGGAGGAGGGGCTTTAGATAAACAGGTGAGGCATCTGGAGCTATAGGCTGTGTGCATTTTGGGGTTTTCAGCAAGCACTTTCTGGAAGGACAACACTGCCATGATGCAGCTAAGGTAGTGCTTAAATTTGTGTGGTAATTTAACTTAATCTGAATTTTCAGGAACATTTTCCCCACAGTGCAATTTCTGTATGAATTGGTCTGTGACTCAGAATAGGGGACTGAAATACAGCTACTTTGTTTAAATAAATACGCTGTTTAAAATAACATACAACTTCCTAGGAGTTTGTGAAATTGCTGTACTGAAGATGAGGTTAGTTTTTACACTCAGCCTTGAAACTGACTCTTAATTGTAGAAGATAATGACTTATCCTTAGATTGCAAGTTTAAATCATACATAAATAACATCAAATATTTATTAGTTCATTCTGGAAGACTTTTATTATGAAAATGGGAGGTTTTGAACTCTGTTCCTATGATAAAGATGTAAAAATCCAAACATCAGATGAGAAGTGAATGTAGATTTAAAAAATGGAAGTTCAGCTTTGAATAAAAAAAGAGAAAGCTGAGTCGCTGTGTTTCCTAAAACCAATGGGAAATAATTTAAGGTGGTGAAATAAGCTATTCTGATGTTGGCTTATAATTAATTTTTGAGATTGATAAGTCAGTAGATAAACTCTAGGAAACAGAAGCCTGAATGCACAGAAGGAGAGACATGCTGAGCATTTCAGGTAGTTCTGTGATTGCTACAGTCATAATATTTATTCTGAGTTTGTCTTCATCTCACCAAATGTTCAGACTCAATAATATTTTGCATATGAAGAAAGAACTGCTATCCTTCACTATGATTTATTGAAAACTCTGTTGGGTTTGTGATATTGCACTGTGGTTTTCTGATTTCTGAGTGCACCAAAGCTGCTTTCATTGTGCTGGCTCTTTAGTTTACACTTGAGTAAAACCAGGCTTTTTAGGAGGTTTGCACTGGTCAGAATGGATCCATTTTTTATCAGGCAACCAAAATAAGTAACTTATCACACTTCAGAGGGGTGCACTGAGCACAAAACTAGGGCAGAGGGATTAATATTTTAGTGTTCTGCACTTAAGCCACTACGTGCTGTTTCACTGATGACAATGGAAACAACTTAGAAAAGGAGTGAAAGGGAGGAGTCTTCCCTTTCTTCCATTAGTTGTCAGCAAACACTTGAATTGACTAAGGCTGTGATCTGATAGCTGGTGTTTACACCTCACCTGGCAGCCAGTTTTCCCATACACTCGGTTTACTTTGTTCTTATTTAAGAATTATAAATTCATATAATTTCTTCCGTGAGCCAGGGTATGTCTCTGTAATTGTTTTTAGAAGGAATTAGAGCCCAGAGGACTTCAGAAATCAAAATTTAATTCTTTCATCTGACACAGCTTTTGGGCAGTTACTTAAGTGCCCAGGTTGATTACCACTCATCATTTGGTGTCCATCAACATCAATGAACATCACTGGAGGAATCTGTTGAAACGTAATTGCTGCTGTTTGTGTTCCTTGTACAAACCTGATGACTGTGATGTACACAGACCTTCCTCTTTAACTTCTGCCTTGCATTTCCTTTTGGTTTGGAAGGGTGGCTTCTACCATTTTCCAAAAGCAAGCACAGGATGTATGTCTGTGTATATTCATCTCCTTAAAGGAAAGATTCTTAGCAACTTAAAACCATCAGAGTATTTCAAATTATTTACTGTGAACATTCTGAAGAGGTAGGTCAGGTCCTGAGAGGGAGCTGTTTGCCTCTCATGGCTTATTGCACATTCTTCAATTGTCTCGCTTGATAAGCATTTAACTTTAGATTTCTTGCCATTTTGTTTATTGCAGTCTGTACTTGACATGGAACTTAAAGACACAATTCTCACGTGCTGTTGTCTATGAAATTATTCCAGATAATCAGTCCATTAGGTCAAGAAAATGCAAACTGCAGTGCTCCAAGTGCTGGGTCTGAGCCGTTCCTGCAGGGGACAGAGAATTCTCAGCTGTTCATTATTTGTGCATTTCAGCAGAGATGTCCAAGAGGTTATACACAAAGGGTTTGTCTATTTTTGTCTGCTTCTAAGTGGTGGTAATCATAGGCAATGGAAATAGAGTTTTAATTCAATTTGTAGGCTTTTAAAGTTAAATGGAGGTTGCCTTTTCTGCCGCGCCACAAATAAATAGTGTGTGTATTTATGGTCTGGTTCCTGTCTTTTTTATTTCTCTTGCCACACAAGAGAAATTGTAATTGCCATAGGATTTCTGATCTAATAATGATCTCATCACTGACATTAGAACCTCTGACTTGCACTGACACACATCTGAAGAGGATTACTCATGTCAGGGCTGCACCTATTGGCAGTTACTGCTTTCTGCTGCTTCCTTCTTCTGCATGTTTTTCAGAAAGGGAAAATAAAAAGCTTTTCATGAAGACACTCTATTTATTCTTGGCATTGGAATACTCCAGAGGCCATTTGTGCACTTAATAGATTAGCTCTGGTTTATTAAGGAAGAGAACACGATCTGTTTGAAATGGTAAGAAGTCAGATGTCCATCTATAATGAGTTCTCATTGCTCTGCTAAAAGACTGAAGGCAGTATGAGTCTGGCCCAATAAGACACACATGGGTCTGGCCCAATAATTTTTTCTCGTTTACTCTCCCTTCTAATCAGGAAAGTAGCTTTGTTTTAAAAAGCCCTTTTGAAGGTATTTCCGATAGAAAGTTTTTTAATGGTTTCACATCTACTATATGATTGACAAGAATAATAGGCTATGTTCTGTAACGTCAGTGAATCCTTTTTTTCAGAGACGAGTGTAGGAAATGTGTATTTTAAAATTTGTTTTTGTTAATAGATCTGATTGCTTGAAAGAGTGGACAGTGGCAATAGCTCAGTTCTCTGGCTGATTTAAATAATATGTCTCTTGGTTTCCAAGGGGAAGCAATTGCTTCCTTGATAAATAAAACAGTTTCCATGTTTTAGACACTAATGAGGAAAAACCCAATCATGATAAAATACATCAGTGTTCATTCTTGTTCTCTGTGAAGTGTATGACACAAAATAGCGCTGTTTGGGGAAAACTGACCATCCCACCTGCTACTGAGAAATAGAAACAGCCAAAAATGCCATCTGAGCCAAAATTCCCAACCACCTTCCCTCCCTCCCTGGTTTTCTTGGAATAGCACTGCATCTTTTATTTCATGATTATAGCTGTGTTATCGCAGCAAATAAATGACTGTTAGATCTGCAAATATCAAAAGTGTAATGGATTTAAAATTATACATACAGAATCAAATATTAAAGAGCTGTTTGAACCCACTGCTCTGTTAATGATGACTCCGGTCCTGGATCTTGTTTTCATTTCATCTAGTGAAATGCTGACAGCAGTTCCTTGGCTTTTTTCCCAGTCTCTCCTGTAAAAATGGTATATTTCTAATGCATAACCATCTTCCTGTGCTCAGCAAATAGGGACTAACTTCCTGATGGACCCTATCTTCCTAATTTCTAGCCCTTGAAGAATTGAAAAATTGACTATCAAACAAAATCCAGTTACCTATAAAGCAAAATGAATCAACTGCTGCAGAAAAACAGGCAATCTTTATCACTGACAGGAGACCAGGATCTTCAGTGTGGCTGAAAATGAGCAAAAATAATAGTAAAAGAGAAACAACCTTTTCTTTCTCCCCCCCCTCTAACCCCCCCTTCCCCNCTTCCCCCCACCCCATTTTCTTCTCCATTAACACCATGACTAATTACTGGTTCTAAGTGTGCAACCATCTGCTGAAGCCAGCAGTAATATCCAGGAAAGTCTGAGCTGGGATTTGCATCAGGATGAGTGGCAACTTCCTGGCACGGAAATCTTGGACACTGTAAATTAAATAGTTTTCCTGGTTTGGAAGTTCATTGTTCAGTAAAAACCAGCAGTTAAGTGCTTAGCTCAGCCCTCTCATCCTCTGGGGGACACAGGGACAGAGTTCTCAGCTCTTCACAAAGACTCAGCTTGTACAGAAAGTTCATTTGCGCATTAGAGTCCTCAAAGACACCTGGGCCTGAAATTTGCAGAAGGAGTAGATGCCCTTCCTTGCTCCTGAAGATTTACCCCACATGCTGAGGAATTGCTTTGGATAAAAGCTCAAGACTACAGTACCAAAGTACCTAAGGGAATGAGAACAAGTATTTATTCCAGGTTATGAAAATTGAGGAGGAACAGGAGAAGAAGGTCCTGTAGAGCAGGTGTTTTCCCAGTGTTCTGAAGGGGATGGGGTAGTGAAACTGCTGGGTTTTTTTCCTTTTACAAATATCTTCTTGTAGACCTACTGAAGCCACTGTGAGGGATTACTCAAGAGTCAGATAGTCCTTTACATATATCCTAGGATGGTTCTGTGGTAGTTGGACTCATGTTAGGGAGTCAGTAGCTGTAAATTTAAGAGCATCTCTATTACATCCCTAAAGAAACTCTGTGTTTTCACAGTGTGAATGCCATGCCAGTGCTGGTTCTTTCTGTTGGATTCTTCTTGGTGCTGATGCCAACTGTACGATGTTTGATTGCTGTTCTGTTGCTGGTGATGATCCTTCTACCCATCCAAAGGGCAGCGATTTTGGAAGTACTGTCGCCTTCCAGCTCTCAGGCTGAGAACCCCCTTAGTCCTTGGGTACGAAACACAAGCAGGGTTTTACTGGAGACCAGTGGTTGGTGCCCAGGGACACTGGAGGAGGCAGCAATAACCCAGTGCAGGGAGGGAATTGTCCTAAGGAAGGACTCTGAACGTCATCAGAGCAAGGTGCAGCAGTGTGTGCTGATAGGCAGTATTTTAATATGCCGGCACGCTGGCCGGGCTGAGATGGCAGCAGCTTATTCCAGAATGTCCAACACAAAGGGAGAACACCCCGGGGCACCTCGGTGCCTCGCTAGCCAGCCTCCCAGCCCAACACAAAGGGAGAACACCCCGGGGCACCTCGGTGCCTCGCTTGCCAGCCTCCCAGCCCAACACAAAGGGAGAACACCCCGGGGCACCTCGGTGCCTCGCTAGCCAGCCTCCCAGCCCGTGCGGTGCAGGGCACGGAGCCCAGCGTGCCTGGGGCTTGTGGATAGCCCAGGCTTGGCCAGAAACAGATGAGCAGAGGTGGCCCTAGGCCGGTGTTCCAAGGATTTATTGTAGAAGCTCCCTCGAAGGGGACCGGATACGAAGAGAGACAAGATAGTAAACTGAGGGGCTTTAAAGGGATACAGGGAAGGGGGTGGGGAGGGCATAGCAGGGACCTATAGGAAGAGGAGAAAGGTGGGGAAGGTCTGGCTACCTTTCCTTAGGGGATACAAGGGGTGTCTGTCCACTGTCAGTCAGACCGAACCCTCCTAAGGAATCCTACGAATTCAAAGGCAGAAGCCATCTTCACAGAAGGGGGTTTTACTCTTTGGTACCAGCCCACCAAACCTCTTTTTCTGGGCTCTGTGGCCCCCTGGTTGGTTCATTCACCACAACAGGGCAGCTGCTTCTTTCAGCTTCTTCTCTGCTTAAACTCTTAAAGGGCTTCACTATTCCTTTTTAGGATGAAAAGTCTCCTGAGTTACTCGTATCATATTTCTTAATTTTCTTCACAGTCCTGTGAACTTGGATGTGAATCTGTAATATACAGTGTGCTTCCTATTCCTCTTGCTGCTTCAAATAACCTATTTCTATTAGCTGTTGTATCATTTCTGCCTGAACATAAAACCACTTATTTGGTTTGTAATGTTCTTTATCTCCCTTAGTTTTCATAAGTATAAAATATTTCCCCAAGCATTATGAAAAGATTAAAATTCAATTTGAGTGCTGAATTATGCATGGTTTTCAATTTGGCAATACTCTAAGAATTTTTTGTTTCCCAGATTTTTAGTGTTATGAGAAAATACCTACTATTAAATGTATTTTTAATAGATATTTCCTGGTATTAGATGACACAGTTGACATTTAATCCATTCTATGAAGGTGTCTATATATTTAATTTTACAATTCATAGCGGCCAATCTTTTTGATAAATGGAATGCTTCCATTTATGGCTACAATTTGGGGGGAGCAAGCATATAAACAAAATTACTTCCAGAGGGGAGGAAAATCAGTTCAGTTAATTATTTTACTCAAAAGTGCATGGCAGTATCTATCAAGCTGCCAACATAGGAAAATAACCCCTCAGCAGAGTAAAGCCTGAAAAGTATTAATCAAATTTGGTATGATTAGCATTCTTAATTTGAATAAGGAGTAGGATCCTGAAGATATCCAATGCTACTGGAAATAAGTGAATAATGGATAATAATAAAAGCCTTAAAATAGAGTAGAAGCTTTAAATACCCAGAGTTCTGCTCTACCTTTTTTTTTTTTCTTTTCGTATCTGAGTTGACTTTACAGACATTTTATATCTCAACTTCATAGTAGGTTGGTCTCTCTATTTTTAATATTCGTGTAGATATGTAAATGAATTTCCAGAACAGATTGGAATCACTTTGCTGGAATTAAAACATACCAACACTTAAGATGCTGATTTATTTGCTTTTATACTCAGATCTTCGTAGTTCTTCACCTAGAGACCTTTCAGGGCTTGGCAAGGTGAGGTTCCTTATTTCTTGAAAGGTACTGAGGAGAATTCCTTAAACATACTGCTTTTCTTTTTCTCCTGTTTTAAAGTGACATTTGCACACAGCCAATAAACTTCGTACCCTTATATAATCTTATCTTGACCTTCTCAGGCATGCAGAGAATCAAATGAATTTCACTTACTTGAACTTGGTTCTCTAGGTGCTCTCAGCATTAGCACTTTATATACCTATTTGCTTAAAATGCTTCCAGGAATTATTAGTGTTTAAATGTGTGTATTTGTACTTGCTATAAATTTGACAGAGCAGATTTTATTGACTTTATTGGTTCATCATTTTAGCTTTATGCATTGAATGTGTGAAGCAGTGCAGATGGATTTGCAACTAAACACATTCATCTTCATGAAATGTATAGCTGAGGTCCTTAACTCCAGGATATTTCTGAACATTCACATAAATGCTTTCATTAGGTAATCAATAGTATTGAGTATTTGTACATAAACCATATGGATGAGAGATGTCAAAAAGTAATAGGGATTATAAATCCATTTTGTCAGTTCTCAGAGTATTAAGTGCCTCAGTACAAAATAAAGGTATATAACTGTGCATCAGTTTAAGAACTGATAGCTGTAATATTAATACACTCTAGACGTCTTTTAGTAATGCAGAAATAATTTTTTGGTTACTGAGTTTAGTTAGAAACCTGCAGGTTTTGACCTACTATTGGTGAATTTATATCATACCTAATAAAAATACTTTAAATCAGTCAACTCCTTTATACTTATATAAAAATCATTTTCCCCTTTTGTATTAAATAAAGGTTTCATTTTTAAATTGTTTTGTTGTCTAAATGTCTAAAATATTGAATTAAGATGTTGCGGATTGTAGTTCATTCAAAAATATGCTGGTTGCAAAGAATTTCAGAATTTCATAGTTGGCCACAAATGAGCAGGTTATAAAATAATCAGTTCCAGTAATCTGTGAAAATGGTAGTATGTTGTTATTGGAAAATGAAATCCAATTCCCATTTTTATACAGTTCTTTCAGAGGTAATGTTTTTCCAACAGCTACATAAATTAGGAATTGCTCAGCTGCTTAAGTTACGAGCAAACGCCAGTGCATGAAAACCTTCCTTTAAACTTGTCTCTGAAATGAATTTGTGGGAGTGGAAGAGTAATGAAGTCAAAAGCAGGTGAGAGGATTGTTATCACGCTAAGGTGTTATTGATGAATACATCTTCCCACAAATAGTTCTGGAAGTGCAGTGAATTGTTCACAGGATAAAATGCTCGCCAGAAGTGGCAAAGGTTCTCCATAGTAGTGCATCTCTCTTGTGGCACTTGGCTGAAATACCAACACGTCCAAAGAGAACGGATTTCCAGCATGCTCGTATTTGGAATCAGGGAAATCTTTTTGGAAAGACGAGCAAATACGACCAGTCGAGCATTCTCGATTCCATCAGTCTCATTTAATTACCAGGAATTTAATTGAGAGGAGTGTACAGAACACAACCTGGAGGTGCAAGCATCCTGTTGATTTTCCCACTGGACTTGAATCTCAGGGATAACTTTGCTCCTTCTTGCCATACAACTCTCGTCTAACTTACACGTGCCTGAAAATTAACTCTGATTTCAAGAGCGTAAGTTATCAAATGCCTGTGCTGCTCCTCATGTAACCTACAGATTCCACTGGCTGAACCTTCCTTGTCCCCATCCTTGCCTGTTGCTAGATGATCTTAGGCCAAGAAAAAGTCCCTTTGCTGCTGTTCAAAGAGTCTTTAAATAAATTAAATGTGGCTTGGCTCATAGGAGCAAATCTTCTCACTTTTGACTCTCTTCAGATAATTTTCACAAAGAAGATAAAACATGAAAAGACTGCGTTTAATAATGGGATTTTAGAGCTGTTATACCTTTCCTTGTGTGTGTGAGCACAGAGATTCCTGAGTGCTTATACGCCCATTATTTATTAGCAGCTCTCTTCTGTGTGCACACACATGGAGTCATGCTACACTGCAGGAAGTATGGGCAGAGAAACCAAGAATGGATCTTACAAGGAATTTGGGTTATGTGATCTTTTGAAGAGAGGACTGCTGGAACAAAGGAGTTTTCAGATAGAAAGGGTTGATAAGAGGAAGGTAGGAATATGCTTCTCTGTTTGCCAGGCCTAGAACAAAGAGTAGTACTTTGAAATTACAGCAGGAGAACTTCTGACCCATTGCTATTTATTTTTATTTTATGAGATCCCGTGATGTGCTAATAGTCATTAACTATTAGGCTAGAGGAGTTAGAAACTTTTGGCATTTCTGTTATTAGAAACTTTTAAGTAGACATTGAAAAAGGTTTGGGTTAGAAATATGTTTGCTTAGAGATAAAGTTGGAGTAAATAGTTGCTTATTACCCCTTTCAGCCAGCTTCTAGTTATTTTCTGAAGGGTTTGAAGTACACCCTATTAAAGGCTTAAAAGCATATGGCAGGGAGTCTCCAGTGTGGTATCAAGCAATGCAGTTTCCATGACAAGAATAGAACTAGCAGTTTGAAGTCTCACTGTTTTAACAAGTTTTTTTCATGGGATATGTTGTCAGTACATCACAAGAAATTTAAAAAAATATGTATAAATACTGCATCCTTCTCTCAGTTTTGTTTCCAGTTTCTCAGATGATACACAGCCAAAAATGTAAAGTATTAAGAGAGACTGTTTGGATATTTTAACATCTAATTGATTGTCCTTAAGATGGATACTATTCTTCTGTTTTATAAGTTTATAAAATGTCGTGTGTGTCTTCATCTACACTGTTTTTCTCTAGCAGGTAATCTAATTTTAATGTAACTGTCTTTTGTTTTTTCTGTTGTGGTTGTCCCGTTTTGTCATTCTGTAAGAGGAGCTGTTAGTCTGTCTTTTTGAAGAGCCCATGTGTTGAAGACAAACTGCCCAGAATACTTTAACCAAATAGAAATGTAAATAGGAAAGAAAAGCCACATCAGTCTTTTCTTTGCAACTTAAAAGTTAAAATCTCTTAACCTGCATAAGCATAATCAGTAACACAGTACATACCTCGAACATTTAACTTTTGTCTAAGTTTTCCAAAGGTAAATATGGTGCTTACAGGTATTTTACCATTTAATTCCTTGATACTAAAACTGTGGCTGGCGAGTGCTCTGTGTGCAAGGGAAAGCCCAGGTACCCAGGTATGCCCCCAAATTCTTGACTGTTGACTGAGATACAGTTTTCTCTGGTAGCTTTGGGTCGTTCTCAGGTATAGTCAGTTAAATCTGTTGAGGTCTTTAAAGATGAGAAAATTCTGTACTTGATCAGTATTCAGAGAGAGGCTTCTGGCAGTAGAAATCTTTGGCGTGATGTGCTCTTAGCGCCCTGTGTAACTGAGCACATCAACTTCACTGGGCTTATTTTTCAAGTGTCAGAACCTTTAAATGTCTTTATTTTTAGGCCTTCCAGAGTGAGAACAGCTTGCTATCCTGTTTGAAAGGTGGTGTATTTGCTGCTGGTCCACGGGGTCTCCACATGTTGTTTAGGATGAGTTTTTTCTAAGGGACAGAATGATACAGTTCTCTGCCAAAGGAGGCACTGGGTTATAGCACAGCATGTCAGCACTTCAGCTTGACAAGTCAATTCATGATTGGCATTTATTCTGCAAAGCCTTTTTTTTCCTTTTCTTTTTGTGCAATAAAGGGTGATGCTCCATGTAAATGCAAGAATTTCTGCCGATAGCAAAGAACTCAGCCTGACATCAGGGCATTTATATGTCTGCCTGAATTCTGATTTACTCTTACACTTTCTCTCTTAATTTGAGCAGTATAGGTATCTCTTGCCCTGGTCACCAAAGTGTCCATCATTTGATGACAAAATGGATTGCATTTCCAACTCCTGCTCTGAGAAGCAGAATTTTTCAGGAAATGAGCCAGTGGGCAGGGAGATGCAGGAAATGTCTAGCCACACGTATATGGAAATCCTGATCTTTCTCTACAGTCTCAGTTTGCTTTTCAGTCAGCTCTTCTGAAAACTGGTAGTTGTTGAGGTCTAAGGGTGTTTTTTGAAGACGCAAACCAGATTCATGTGTGTTGTTGAAAATCTCTGCGCTGCAGAGAGGATGATTCCCTCTGAGGATGTGCTGAGACTTGGTGATGAACAGAGCAAGGGTCAAACAGATCCTGCCAGAATCACAAGTGGTTACAGTGCATGATTTAAGATGGGGAGTAGTAAGACAAAAGACTATAGGCTCTGTAACAGGGATGTTGTCCTTAGGATGGCAATTAGTACCTGGCCATTCTGGAATTTCTTACATTCGTCTGGACTTTAGAGAATGGGATTTGCATTACTGCATTTGATTAGAAGAAGTTCCTGAATTGTATGGTGTGTTTACTTGAGGAGTGTTTCCCTAAGAGCCAGAACACGTGTAAGTGGTGGTGGCTGACAGAAGAGGAGAGATACACAGGTAGAGTGATGAATAAGGGCTGGCTTGATGTTGCACTGAGCTGCTTTTGGAAGGCAAAGACTGAGCAATTAAAGATCAGTACGGTAAAAAACAGTCATTTTGAAAACAGAGATCAGTGTAAGGCATGCAGAGTAAGGACAGCAGTGAATTCCTTGGTGCTCTGAGAAGCCCGGTAAACCACTCCTTGGGGCACAAACTTTCAGGTCCAGGTTCAGAACCCATTCAGGATATTGGGGCTGTTTCCTGACCAGGAAGCCAAGTATCACCAGCTGTAGCCAAATATCACAGTCTCAGGCTTTGTTAGTGTGCCTTCAATAGGTGTGCTTTATTCAGACATGTAATTACCTCGTAACTGTAGCTAAAATCATCTCCTGTGAATAGACTTAAATAATACCTTTCTTAATGTTCTATTTTCTATTATTTTATGTTGTCTTATACTTTAGATTTTTTTTTTTGCTAACCTTTACAGTTTTTCTTAACTCTTCCTGAAATTAATTGATACCAGTTGGGGAGCTGATTAGATTTTCATTATGATTATGCAAGTGTCTAATCTTTCTGACAGCTGCTAGCCAACCCAGTTGCTTATAAATTATAATGTGTTAGAAATCCCTGGCTCAGAAACCTTTACATATTTTATACCAGGGGAAAAAAAGAGCAGCATTTCTTCTGCATATAGTAAATAGTGAGGATACTTTCCCTTGAGGGCTCCCACTCACATGCTAGTGGTTGGCTGAATGGTCGTACCTGATTTAGTAAATTGGTGGATGATAGCAATCAGGACGCTGCCTGCTTGAGTAATGAGATTCTGATGACTAGCAGCTCCCTGATGAGAAGTGCTTCAGAACCATTAAATGCTGTAAGATTCATAACATGGGGAGAGTATAGTGAGCCCTTAGTATTTAAAATTTGTAGTAATTGTTTTTTATAGATTTTTTTTTGTTCCAATAAATAAAGCTTATTTGTTTTGTCTGTAGTTTTACAGTTTTTAAGTTTCTGAGTTTAAGGATTGCCTTTTTATTTGTGGTGTTCTTATCACTGATGAAAACATAAGTCATGGGGTTTCTGTATGGATGCAGAGGGATCATGGCAGAATGGTGTTTGGCTTTGGCAAGCCCTGCAGCAGATACACAGGCAGCCCACACATGGCAGCAGCACTTCCCTACATTCCCTGAGATTTTTGTTTCTCCTAATGACCTTTCTGCTGAGAGTGGGGACATTGATGGAAACATTTCCATACAGATGTACTTTACAGTGTTACCGAAATTAACTCATTGATGCTGTGCAGCCAGCCCTAGTGCTTGATTTAGCTGTTCCTTCTTCATCAAAGCTGTTTATTCAATAAATACCCAGTTTTAAAATACCTTTTTAAAGAATAAATGGCAGAGATTGTGATTGTTATGTATTCTGTTTATCTATAATTTATGTTATCATTAGAATGCCATATTGTAACAATTATTGAGACCTAATTCTTTGTAATCTATTTTTTAGGTTTGTCACTGAATTTTTTACTACATTCTTCTTACCTGCTAAGCCAAATGTTTTAACATCACATCTCTTGAATGTCAGGATCCTCCTTAATTTGCTAGACAGACTGTAAGAACAGAAACAAGCTAAGTGAAGGAGTCCACTGGTAGAGAAAAATGCTGGCATGATAATTCTGTTTAAATATTAACTTTTGTCATTAAAATTATTTCATGCTTCTTAATTCGCTGGAATAGAGAGCTTAATGTGGTCTTATGAGGAACAGCTATTGTTTACAAGCACTGTCAGCTGCTTTTATGAATTTTTGAAGCCTTGCTGATGTGGCAGCAGATGAGTTCAGTGGGGTTTAATTAATTTGGAAAAAGTATTAAATTCCTTTTTATGAGATCATTAAATTAATATGAGTATTTAATTCATTTTAAATTCAGAAATTAATAAAAATACAAGCGAGAAGACTGATGGGTTCTGCCTTTTTTTTAGATTTCATGACTTTACATTAGGCTGGGCAGTGGACACTGAATGATAGAATAACAATACTTGAAATTAAATCAGGAAAAAGGATGAATTACTGTGCTTTAGAAAAATTAGGCATATCAGCCTTTCTTTATTGAGTGAAAACATTTTAGAATCCCAGAAAGAGGGTGCATCAGTTATGTCTCTGGGTTGTATGATGCTACATTTTATGTTAATTATCTTGAAGGTAGCTGAAACTCAAACCAGTTGTTGTGTAACTGCCCCCACCTGTTCAGTTTTCAGAGCACCATTAACTAAAAGTTTGTTTCTTTTCCTCTGAAAAAGCCTTTTATAGGGGTCATCCAGGTAGCATTTCCACGAGCTCAGGAGTGCATTTGTGTCGTGATACAGAGGCTGAAGCTGAAGAAAGCCCGTGAAGCTGGAGGTTCTGGTAGGTCCTTTGTGGCCCTGTGTTGGGAACGATGGCGTTGACACGAGCATGGCCAGGCTGGGGAAGCTCTCCTGCCTGTGTGTCTCGAAAAAAAGGCTCTGCACTGCTCACAGCTTTTGGGGCTCCTGCACTGGCACCTTCTTGTTGAGGTGAGAGATTTCTGTGTGAGCTGAGCAAAACGTTTTCCTGTGCTGCAGAAGGAGGAAGAGACGCTTCTGGGTTCTCTTCCCAGGCCTCCAATAAACATCACCATGGGTAAAGCTCTGAGTCTGCTGTAGTCTGGTGCTAGAGGGATGAGCTGCAGTTACTCACCTGGAGTAACTTCCCAGCCTGTAAGGTGTTCCTGTACACAATCTGACTTCTTTGGTAGAGCTATTAGTTTGTGCTTCAGAGAAATGAAGAAGCAGAACACAGCACCTTCGTGTAGATGGCAATAACTCTGCCTGGATGCCCTATTTCTCTCCTTTTTGTGGACACAAAAATTATCTTAAAATTATAAAAAAGAAATTATCTTCAAAATTATCTTTAAATAAAGCCAATGAAAACTTCTGCAGCTGCTCACACGTTTAGTGTTCATTTAGCTGGGTTTACTGAATGGATAATCCTTTATTAGCAATTACCAGAAAAATCGAGGCATGAAGGCCAAGCACATGCAATACCATATTCAGGGATAAAAGTTTTCTGTATCTCACTTAAAGTCCATTGTGGGACACTTGGAGCTGTTGGCTGGTTCAGCTCTGTTTGAGGCATTACAGGAGTTTTTTCCTTACAGGAATTTCTTCCAGGAGGGCTTCTGCTGGCAGTTCCCTGTATCATTCGAGAGACTAAGAGACTTCCCACTTAAGTCTAACTTGGACACTTTTCCTGTCCTATTTTGCATTGGATACAGAGGATAGAGTAAAAAAAACCAATAACTGTAGCAATAAAGAAAACTTGACTGCCAGTCTCAAGTAGCTCAGGTTATTTTCTGTCTGAATTCTGGTTTCTAGTGTGTAACCTTTAAGGACACTGTCCTATTTCCAGTTAGTTTTATCACCATACTGATACTGTCAATTATCACCTGCCATAATTTTTCTAATGTGACATTTGTAGCTCACTAAAACACAGAGAGTGTTTCATACATTTTCTTACAGGCTTTGACATGGCCTATTAGCCTATAATCTTAATGATAAATCATCTGCCTGATATTGTCATTATACTCCTTCCTCTTTTCTTACGATTTCTAATACTAAACCTACCAGAAGAGAATAGAGAAAGGCAAAGAAATTGTAAATTAGAGATGTAGCTGAAAGATAAAACAGAAAATAAATTTAATTAGGAGAAAAAATCAAGCAGAAAATAGAAAGATGCAATAAAATGGTGAAGTGAAAATTATAGAGGGAAGAGATAAAACATTGGTACTATTCTAATTAGAGTTGTGAAAACCACCATCTTCCTTTTTTTTTTTTCTGTTGATATGAAGTGAAGGATTTTTTCCTTTTGTTTCTATTAATATAGATCTCATTGAGTATTACACTACTGTGCTCTTGTTCAGGCTGACATTTACAAGAGGACATTAGTTGAAAGCAAAGAAGAATAGCAGAAAATGTAGGAACTTCAGCAGTGAGGCCATTTCAGAGGTATTGATACCCTGAAAAGTTTTTAGGCTGCTAGAAGGCCTTCAAGTAGAGCATGAGGTAGGAGCTGAATCTAAATTCCCTTTTGATTTTATGCAGTGGCAAGTTTCAGTGTTCTAGTGGAGGAGCTGGAGGTTTTATGAAGCAGTTTTTAACTAGCACTAGTACTTGCTTTACCTTTCTCACGGAGCAGATTTTTTGGATAAGCCTTTCTAATACGTCCCACATCCCAGCGAACATGTTTGAAATACACCGTATGAAAGTGGCTGAAGTACCACCCTACCCCAAACAAGAACAATAGCAATAACAATAATAAATTCCTTTGACAGAGTAACGAGGAGGTGGAATGAGAAAAGATTTTATAAAGTCTGATAAGACCAGCTGTTCCCCTCTCCCCTTTTCCATGTGTAAAGTCTTCTGACATAGCATCATGCAGATGCTTAGATTACAGAACAGTGTCCCCGTGGCCCTACACCCCTCACTGACAAATGGCAGAGTATTGTAACAATAGTGGATTTAGAAGGATTTAGATATATTTGCTCAAGTTTTGGCTGTGCTGCTTCTCTTCTAAGACAAACCACAGGATCGTCATCGCTTCTGGGCTGCATCACTGTTTCCCAGGTAACAACACAGGAAATCACAGCACCAGTGACTGAGCCCTCCCTGGAGCCTGTGACAAATGGCCAAATCACCTCAAACGTCATCTTTTTCAAAACAGAGTGTAACTGATGCACAGGTACAAACCAAGCAGAACCAGTGGCTGATAAAACAGAAGTCCTTGTATCCAGGTCTCTCAGACAACATCTCCTGCTTCCTGTAGCATTTTCTTATAACTCCTGAAGAGATTCATTTCCAAACGTCTTTACCCCCTCATTCTGTGCTTACTCTACAGAGAGATCTCTAGCAGATTTATATTTGCGTTTATAAAGGTACAGCCCTGGGAAGAGTCCAGTATTTAAGGTACCACTTTGTTAGTCTTTTGATTGTTATTTCTGTCTTCTAGCAGACCCTTTTGAATTAATTGTGCACTGACAGGCAGAACTGAAATGCACATTAGTGTCATTAAAAATGCAGATATCTGCTTTCATTTCCTGAAACTTTTTTACTAGAAATAATAATATGAAATATGTATTACATTTAATGCACGATAAAAAGGTCAATGAACCCACTCAATACAAATAGGACTACTAAAGGTTTTTAGTGTTTGTGCCATCTTAGGTTATGTTTCTTGTCATGATTTGTAAACTGACCACAGAAAAGTCAAGTCGTTGTTCGTATGACCATCTTAGGCCAGAAATCACAAAATCTTACGGGTTTAAATGAAATTTCACCATGTTAATTTGAAGGAGTACTAACATAGCCAGCGGCATCTAAGTGCTTTAAAACTCTTGTTGTCTTCCTGAAAGAATTTTACGCTTAGGGACATTAAGTAGCTTTAAAATACTGAGTCCAGGTTTCTGTACGGCTTTGGAAATTGCAGCCTTTGTGTTTACAGTGATGTCTCTACCAAAACCATGTTTGACAGGCATCAAACTGAAAAGTTCCTCTGATGGGTCATAGGAATGAATCCAAGTTTAACAAATGCTACAAAAAATGGGCTGGACCTTTTGAAGTGACTTCATAGCATCTCTACCATCTCTTCTGGAAACAGATTTCAAGAATGGGAGTTTTTTTCCCACATCCCTTTTTAGGTTTAAAGATATGAATTTGCTTGCTTCAACCAAATTAAAATAATGACAATGTTTGTTTTAAGTTGTAAGTGCATGAAAAGGCAGGAGTCTTTAGGTACAGAGGAATCTCCCCACCAAAGCTGTGTTTTCTTTCCTTTACAAAACATAGGAGAAGGGAGAAAGCCCTTAAGCAAAGGGCCGTGGAAAATCCTAAATGAGTGAAGTGTACTGGCACAGCCTGATCTAAGCTGTGTAGCTGCCACAGTGCCCCGGACATTAATTTAGACAGGTAGAACCTAGAAAGGCAAAGTTTGGGGCATGTGTTCAGCACAGCATTTTTCCTCACTAAATGAGTTGGAGCAAGGGTTAAAACAAAAATCAATGTTTTCCCCTATCAGCTTTTCCGCTTGCATTGGGAGTGTGTGTATGTTTTATTAGACAAAGGCAGGGATACAAGCCTGATTCAGAGCTGTACTGAGCAATGCAGTCACAAAAGCACTGTGTAACAGCTCAGAATTGATGAATTGCTGTCAGGTCATTCTGGCGATTTGCTCTTCAGAAGTTCTGTCAGCACCCTGCCACAGCCACGCTCTGGTGATCCTCCAAATGCAAATGTGCCTCAGAGAGGCAAAGCTCAGGGCCTTCTGCGTGGAGGAGAGCACGGCGTCCTGTGATGCACAGCTCCGGGAATGCTGCCACGGGCCAGAGAAATACAGAAGGAGCAGGAGCAATTACTTACTCCAGCTAGGAACTGGAGCGCTCTGTATCTTCCACAACATGTGGAAATAATGATTGCCAGCAAAGAATTGCTTAACTTTTAATGCTGGATGGCCAGGTTAAACTCCAGCACTCAAGTTCTGCTTGAGCACTTTCTCCTGTGTGCCGAGGAGTTGCTGGTATGGGAGGAAAGCTCTTCATCTTGCCCTGCCCCTGAACACCTGACAGTCACTGATGAGATCACTGGTGTAGCAAGAAATATTTTAAAGAGACTGTTAACAGTCTTGTCAGCTATTCTGTGATTTCTGTGATTCCATGTCTGAATTAAGGCAGGTGCAAAAATGAGAACTTCTTCCATCTTGTGAAAAGGCACCTGCCCATTTATGCTACATAGAAAAGAGCTGTCTAGTCTTTGCATAAGGAATTGTGAGGAAGGACTATCTGTATATGTGAGGTATTCTGGTGTTTTCAGATGCCAAAACGCATGGGTTTTTTTCTCAACAAACATTTCTGAGTGTGGGATAAATCATTCCTATGAAATTGAGTTAGCAGTAAGCAAAAGCAAATGAAGCTTCATCAGAGACCGAGGCCTGTTCCTTCATACATGCCAGAACTGTCTGCTTTTGAAGCAATTCATTGGAAATTGCTGCCTTTCTACACTGCTTTATTTGTCATCTGAAGGACACCATGTATATTTTAGAGGTAATTTTTTTTAAACTTGGTATTCAAGCTAAATTAATTTAGCCAGTGTACACAATGAATGCAAAGGCAAGCGTTTACCCACCTTCCTTTGAACCTTCATTAAAGGTAGAGCTGCAGTGAGAGGTAGAGATTGTATCTGTACAAAATTGCTGTCAGTAGAAAACCATGGATTTGTAAGGCAAGAGTGAGTATTTTTTAGGGCTGCGGTACAAAATAGTTAGGAGAACTGTCTGTCCTGATTTTCCCTTGGCTGCATTCAGACTGACACAATGAGGAAGGAGTGTGCAAGTGTGAACAAATCTGTATTGCTTTAACCACCAAAGACCTTTCCTACAAATGCCCCCTTGTTGTCCAGAGACAACTCTGTGTCCGTATTAGAGATTCCTTCCAGCCTGCTCACAGAGGTAATGATAACCGTATGGAAGCTGGGCAGAGCTGTGAGGGATTCGTTGTGGAAGCACTGCAGAACCTGTCCTGTGCCCAAATGCAGGAACAAAACTGCACTTAGTCTGTGTGCTAAAGGGCAAGCCCGCAGGAAGAATAAATGAAAAAAAGAATAGCATCTACACCTTTAGGATCATTTGTACAGCAACAGCACTGCCTTGGCCAGCCAGGTGAGCCCCCTTAGTAGTACCCCACTGCTCACCTGTTTCAGTGGTGTTTAACAAAGCATTGCTGTGACGATGTGAAATGATTCCTTGTGGGGTTCTCTCCTCTCACGCAAAAAATGTCGCTGAGGTGTAAATGTTTAAAAATACTAAACCCGTGAAGACTATTTAGAATATTCAGGCTTCTTTTCAAAGAAACCTGAATAAGGTAATTTATGTTTGCTCACTGCAGTTCTAAAAAGGAAATAAATATCCCAATGTATGTGCTGTCTGGAAGCTTAAAGTATACTTGGCTCTTTTCAGAGTGTAGACCAAAGGTATGTGACACATGGATATTTGAGGAGCAATTTAATCTTCCAGGGAGCTGTTAAGTATTTGTAGCAATATATAAAATCATTCTGACTTGAGATCTGGAGAACCTCAACATTTCCAAACTACGAGAATTGCAAAAATCCCTTTGTTTCAGAGGGCTCAAGCCATGTCTTCAGTTCTGGTTTAATTCCGAAGTGAATGGGACCATTCTGCTTGGTTCATCCAAGAAGAAACATGAATCAGTTAAAGAGTCTTGATCCTATATTTCCATGGCAGCACCTGGGATCTGTTCAGAAGCTGGTGCATCGCAGCATGCCTGCAGCAGTCTGCTTGCGGGGGCAGAGGCAGCACGGTGCTGCTGGCACTAGGCCTGTACTGCATCACCTGCATCATGCACAGCACTTACATAAGGCACTCCCAGCCTCCCATTCCGTGCTGTCAATTCATGCTGTATAAATGATGGCTATTGCAGAATGTACATGCTCAATTCTTAGTTTCTATTCATTTGGAAAAAAAAATTTTAACCCCTTGCCCACTTGGAAATGACAACCAGGTTCATCTCTGTTACCTGAAGAACCATCTTTGGCTTTGCTGTAAAGCACTGATGTAACAAATGAAGCAAACAGAATTTTAATGCAAATTGAACTGACTTGCTTTCTTAGTATTTCTTCTCACCTGTTTTCTGGGATGGACTGTTATTCAATGTGTGGTACTCACAGCTGTTTGCAGTGGAAATAATTGTGCCACACTGATGGGTCTGGAAGTTTGCAGGCAGTGGTGCAGGTGTGACTGGGCAGTGCCAGCTGGTGGCAATTACTCAATTACTCACAGCCAGGGCTCCTGTCCTCGGGTGGGGCAGAGAGTTTGTCCCACAGTGCAGGAGGAACCTAAGGAAGCTGGGCTTCTCTGCAGTATCTCGGCTGCAGGTGAGTTTATTTTCATGTTTATTTTCTAGACTTTTATTCCTTTGGGGAGCAGCAGCCCCTGGGTAGAGTGTGGAGCAAAGAGTTGGCCACACCTCAGTGCCCAGGGGCTCCCTGGCTCCCATTTGTGCCAGCAGCCCCCAGTTCAGCCAGGCTGGGGGGAGCTGGGGAGACTGGACTGGGGGCAAAGGCAGGTCAGCTCAGCTCTGTGAGGAGCCTCTAGGCTTTATCAGTTTTGTGTGAAGGTAAAGCTCAGGAGGCGTGTTTGTCCTCAGCATTTCCTCTGAATGTTTCTTTTAATCTGCTCTGTTCGTAGATTGTTTCTCCATTTACATGCAGGAGAAAATCAGACCTGCTATATTATTTTAGCTGTACTATGAATGTAAAAGAAAAACTATCATTGTGTTTTAGGGAGCTTTTAAGTTTAACATAATTATTACATGGTCATTTTAAGGACAAGAGAATGCTGTTCTTTGGTGAGAAAGTAGTCAGTAGTAATATGTTCAAGTCAAAGGGTAAAAGTGAGGGAAATTTAACGTGTGTCAGTTTTTTATTTTCTTTTTCATCCTTATTTTTTGTTTTATTTAGGTTGTTGAAAAGGGGGAAAGGGAGTGCTTCTTGGAAAAAGCAGTACAGCTGTTTCATAGTAATGTTTTGTAGGCTATGAGAGAGTTCAATTTTAAAAGTTGCACAGGGTTTTTTTACTTTTACTTCAGTTTCCTAAAGCTATTGTTAAAATGGATGAAGTGCTATATTTGAACCTTTAAATGGCTTCACAGGGAAATGTGTCATAACTTTGCCTTTTCTTCCTCTTGCCCAGCCCTTGGTTATAGATGAACATAGTTTAAGGAGAAGACCTGTGTGGTAGATTTTAAATATTTGCATCTTTAATGAAAGGAGGAGGGAGAACTGTTTAAAATGATCATAAAATTTTGAGTACAATTTTCAGACCGTTTGGTATGTTGATTTAGGCAACAACAGAAGCAGAGCTTCAGCTGTGTAGGGCTGCTAAGAGGCTGGAGTTCCTACACTGGCTTGTTGAACCAGAGGCCTTTTGTGCATGCATTGGCTTGGAAAATTTGGCTTTTACATCTACCATGAGAAATTCTGGCTGGGGTTTCACAAGACCCTAATTTGGGTGCTCTTGTGATACTAATAATGTGTAACAAAATTAATGTTGAAATAATTATATTGCACTAGATGAGAAGGTACCCTGGAGTGCTCTGTGATAATTCTTGTGCATATAGTGAATGTGTGTGTTGGCTTCATGGGATGCTGTAATTGTTTGTGAAGAATTGATTGACAGCTTTGGACCTTGTTGGTATTTTTCTTCACTGATGAAATTCAGACCTGGGAAGTTCATTGATGTAAAACATTCTCTGTGTAAAGCATTTTTTGATCAACACTTAACTGAAGTTCAGGTAAATACACGTCATAGTCTGAAGGCTTAAACGTGTGCTGAGGGTGGTGGGTTTTTGGGTTTTTTTAGAATAAACCTGTAACCACCTGCAGTGATAAGCATGAGTAAATACCAATATTTAATGCAAAAGTAGAAAGTAGACAAAGATTTACTGTCTCGGTCTGCAGTCCTTGTCTCTCTGCTAACTGCTGTGTTTGTTGGCCATCTTACATTCCCAGAGCCATAGCTTGGTTTATATGACTGCATCTGCCATTTCCTCTTCTGTCTCGCATCTCTCTACTTCAGTGATGAAAACTGATAACTTTAGAAGAGCAAGCTCTTGCTGCTTTGCTCTTTGATGTTCCTTTTCACTATTTGTTTCAATCTTGTTTGTACTGAGATATTTTTGCTGGAATGTGATGGCCTGCTATGCGTGTGGAGGTTTATGCAGAATAAATATAAAAGACATGCTCCGCTACATCCTCTGAATAATCTCACAACTACTTCTAGGTTTTTTTGAACATTAGGAATTTTGCAGCCCATGGTGTTGAACAGAAAAATGTATGTGTTAATTCAAATGGGGTGTATCCAGTGCAGTGTTTCCCTTTGGAATCTGCAGTCAGGCAGTACCACAGGAGCTCAATGTTTTTTTTCAAGATGTAGCACGGCTGAAGTTGGAGCCATCCCAGGATCCTTCAAAAATGTCACAAAATTGAATTTTGCAGTCTTTCTGAGGAGATTCCTTATCTTAGAAAATAGAAGGAGCTGAGAATCAGGAACACAGAAGAGTTTGGCATGGTGGTGTGCCCCTGCCCAGGACAGCGTAGTCTGTCTGAGGTGCTGGATCCCAAATGCTCCCCACATCCTTGTGCAGACTGCTGTTCCAGCTGGGAGCCCGAGATCTGGGAACTCTGGCAGGGGCTGAGCAAGCTCTGCCCAGCAGTGCTTTGTTTCACCTGTGCCCTAAGTTTTTGGTGCTTGAAATCCACAAAGCGTGCCTTAGAAACTTCAGTAAACGTGAGCTAACCTGGCAGACATCACCTTGGGCTGACGCTGCTGTTCCTGGCGGAATCCCGTCTGTGTGGGTGTTTGTGAGCCAAGCTGGAGGAGGACTTGGAAGAGAGTAGGCTTCCTTCTCCCCAGTCACAGCAGCAAGGAGGCTGGTGAAGGAAAACAGGAAAAAAATACTTGCACGTTGTCAGTTGGCAATTAGGGAGGTGTACATCAGCAGTACTTCCAGGGATGATAGCTCAAACGAAGCCCAAAGGCTTCCTCTAAGAAACCTGAGTACAGAGAGCTCAGCACATGGCTCACCAAGTGACTGGTTGCCCAAAAACCCCTCCAGCTGCTTGGCTGTGGGCAGCAGGGCAGGAGCTGCTTTGCTTCCCTAGGTGGGCAGAATATCCCAATGGGAGGGGAATGGCAGGAGCTCTCCAGGGGCAGCCACAAATATAGCACGTTTCCTGTACTGAGTACGTGACTGCCTGGAGCGTGAGGTAAAGCTCAATAAAAGGCGCTGAAGGGAAAACATACTCAGATTGCTATAAGCAAATACATAATTTGAGCTGGGCAAGAATAAAAGTTGGAATCTTTAGGACAACAAGAAAAAAAACAACCTAATATATAGGGCTGCTGAGTTTTTAGGACATACCTAGTGGCAATTTTTTCCCTTTATGATTGTGGTTGCAGCAGTTGTGGAGAATTTGAGCACAACAGGTGTGACAGCAAATGTTTGAGGTATTTTAGGGGGCATCTTCTTCTGAGCCCTGTTCTGTAAATTAACCCTGGCACTACTTTAGGAAAAAATTCACCTTGAAAAATAGGAAGTTTAACACGGAATGGAGTTTTAGGTTTAGTTCAGCTGTACATAAGTGTGCTTTGTGGAGTCCTAATGGAATATGTAACTGATCAATTAACATGATTAATTGTAATTATTCTATTTGTAACCTACCCCTTTTAATACACTTCTTTGCTAAAAGTACACTGCTAATATCAGGAAGCAGTGTGAGGTATTATTTATCTATACATTTTTAATCCTGTTGATTTTAATGCTTTACTATTAATCTCACGGAGAATAAATGTTGGTCATGAAAATTAAGATGCTCCTAGAGTAGTTAAGGAAATACTTCATTAAAAAGAAAATACATTTGAGTGGGCCAATTATACATATCTTAGACACTGTAGGTTATTTTTCAAATAATGGATAATCAATTATGAATTTTGTACTTGTGAGAGCCGTTACAAATGTTAAATGTGTAAGACAACAATTAACAAGGATCCCAGAAATGTAATAGTTTTTCTATTGTATGTTTAAATTACGTGCAAAGGCAGTTCCTTAATAGTAAAAGTAGGTTCCCTAAAGTCTCTTTGTCTTTATGGGTTTAGTTATTATTCAAGCCTTATTGATCTGAACAGAAGTATGTAAACGATTGTCTGTTCTTGAGCTATAGCACAGATTTACCCATATAATTCATAGTACTGCTGCGTGGTGCTTTAAAATTAGGGAGGAACATTTACAAACTATCTTACAGTTTGCATTCCTTGAATTGCTAATGAAGTTTTATGTAAATATCTAGTGTGGTGGTGTGCTGTGAGTTGGGTGCTGGTGGTTTCCCAGTGCAGCAGAGGGGTATGTGGTTACATGGGCCACCTTTGGGTTTTTGCTGGCTTTTAGGGTAATAATACAGGGGATATACAATACCTATTTCCACCTCTAGTATTTCTGCACCTACCTCTACACTTTTGTGCCCTGGCCATGCTTCAGGTATCTCATACAGACGATGGTAGATTCATTCTGTCGCAAAGTCCTGGGGCAAAGCTCCCCCAGGCCAAGCATTCAGCGAGTGATACCATTATCATCCCTTCACTGGTGTGAACTGGAACATGCCGACAGCTGGGCTTCAGTCCTTTCTGCCTTCAGAGATGTTCATGTCCTCGTGGTTTATGACACAACCACAGCTGAACTCCACCACTTTGTTTCTGCTGTCCTAGCAATCTGCCTTATAAAAACTAATTTATCACACTTAATCAGTGCTGAGGCTTGCAAGGGTGTGCACGGTAGGCCAGTTAAGCTCAGTTTGCTGCTGTGTCACTGCAGTTTTGGAAACTTCTTTTAACTACTTTGCAGAAGATCTACTCTTTAAATTGATGTTTATGTTTATCCCAGAGGTGGCTGCATTTCAGTGAAATGCAGCCTGATGCTGACATAATCCTTAATGATCTCTTAGGAGTACTTTGCTGTAGAGTCTCAACTTATTTAAGATGATGTGAAAGATGCCTCAAGTTAAAGCATCCTGTTGTCCTAACTTGTATTTACTTACTGTGTCCTTCTGCATCTTAGTTTTACTGTTTTAAATTTTGAAGCTTAGTTGCTAAAAAAAAACCCCCCAAAAACCAAAAAACCCCAAGTATTTAAGCTTGTTTTTTTGTATTCCTTTTAAAAATGTGTTGCTGTTTTCTTCAAAGATGCTTTATTGCATGCACTTGATGTTATGACTTTATGGGAGTTGTGGCTGTATGTTGTAAAATTGCTAGGAAATTAAATATATACTGTTAATGTCAGGGAAAATAAGCAAGTGTTATGGACAGGTCTGACTTCTAAAGTAGAAAGTACCTGAATGCTGTCCATCCAGCAAATATAATACATCAGTGTTGTTAAAATTCTTTATAGTATTTCTTGTAGATCTCTTAAGGCATAGACTTACTTGTGGGGCAAGCATTGGTAAACAAAGTTGAAATGACAGTTAGTACTGTGAGTTTAGAAACACAACAGAAATCCTGAGGAAAAAACCAGTAATTTATAACCATTCTGTAAATCTTATAAAGGATGTTTATGCAGAAGAGCAGCTTTTGAAATGTCAGAATCTCCAGTGATTTTCTAGTGACATGGATGCTGCATATTTCAGTCCATGGAGCACAAGATGTGGCCTCTCCTCTCCAGCTGGCTTCTCATGTAGTACTTGGAAAATAAGTTTAATGTTGGTGTTTTATGCATCAGCCGATTTTTTTTTGGTTTAGGCCCTTCTTTTCTTTTTGACAACATCAGTTCTTTGGGTGAAGTTTTCTTATTTTTGTAGTTCTTGAAGACTTCCCCTGCCAAATGCAGAAAGAGGAGTATAAACATTTTCCTGTGTGTGCAGAAACCTAGAAATGGTTCCAAGTTTTATATCAACTTCAAAGAGATTCTGCAGAACTGAATGTACTTCCATGTACATATCAAATGAAATGTGTATGTTTAAAATAATTCTAGGCCAGGCAAAAGCCTTGATATTGCTTTCAGTGGCAGTATCGTTCCTGGTTTTATTCCCATTTTCCTGTTTTGTTTTGTTTTGTTTTTTTTTTTCCCCCCTGGTCTTACATGAATATGAAATTCACATTATTATTTTATTTTTAATTGGAAATTATGTCCAGGTTGACTGTATTTGACATTTTTGAAATTCATGAAATGAAGTGATTGGCAGCATCTAGAAACTCCACTGATGTGGGAACAGCTGGTCAATGTTAGTTAAACCTTAAAAATAAAAACTTCACTGTGGCGTAGTTGTATTGTGGAATGCTTTAACAACCAAATTTTTCAACTAAGGAAGCTTCAACCCCAAAGTAGGACCAATCAGAGGAAAAAAGGCTCCAAATGGGTTTGAGAGGTTGTTTCCAACTAAACCTAAAGAGAGAAGACACCTATTCTACACTTCTGTGATACTGGATGAGGAAGAGTAGAATTTGTAACACAGAAAAGAATAGGGACAATGCTCCGAGGTTCAAAACATTGGGAGATGAAGATACTGTTCTTAGTGTTCTCTGTTAGTATTTGATTTTCATGTTTCTAAACAGATGTAGACTCTTGTGTCTTTATTTTACTAGTGTCTTAGCTGGGACCCTAATTTGTGTTTACTGTTTTCAAGTTCTTCATGAATAAATAAATCTGCATGTCTTCTGTGATGAGAAAAACATGAAAAGGCAGTGCACACCTAGGTACATGCTGCCACATCCTTCGTGTGCCAAAAACCATCCACTTTTAGCTATTCCTGCTGCTATTTGGTAACAAGCCCTGTAACAGAATCAACAGACTTCCTTCAAGGAGATGCATCATATTTTTCTTGCAGTATTTGGTGGAATAAAGGTTTTCCTTTTTTTCTGTCAATTGTATCAATGTGACCCTGATCCTGCAGCCAGTCTGAATAGGTGGGGTTAGAAGAATGTGCCGGTTTGGACACAAATCCAGGAGGAAACAACCCGAGAGGGGCGTCTCTCTCTCTCTCTCTCCTGCCTGCCAGGCAAGCAGGCCCCGGCAGCACCTCCCCCACGGGTTCGGGAAAATAATTTCTCGAGTGAAAGTGAAAAAAACTATTTATTTAACAAAACAGAGTCCCCCCCGCTGTCACGGGAAAAAAAAAAAAAGGTATTGAAACCCCCTCCCCTGTCCCCTAAAAGAGGACTATGGATTTTAGAGTTCTTTCTGTAGGTAAAACCTGCAGTCCTGAGCTGGGCCGGGCCGGCCAGGCAGGGTCTGACGATCCCCCTTGGAGGGGCCCGCCGAGCAGGTCCGGAGATGACAGCCGGTCTCAGACGAAAAGCAAGCCAAAAACAGTCCAAAAAGGAAAAGAAGCCACCGAGGCAGATCACAGTCCCTTCTCTGCTGAAAGCCGAAGAGACTAGCGAGCAAAAGTCCTCCAACCAGCCAAATGTTGTCAGAATCGGGAGAGAAAAGAATGCAAAACATGCTAGTTGCAAGGTCAAGCTGGCCGCTTTGAAGAGTTCTCTCGGCTTCTCTCTCCCCTCTGTGCAATTTAAAGGTACGCTAGAAATCAAGCAGGCGATGGGGTATGGTCAGTATGGTCATAGAATCACCC
>VWPU01001668.1:0-28303 GCA_013398955.1 Callaeas wilsoni | reverse complement strand
GCACAATTCCTGGGATCTGTGGGGAACACCACACGAGAACCACCCGTTTCCAGAGGCAGCAAAGCCCCTTTAATCACACCTCGCACGCAGGAATTCCATCCCTGCCCCGTGCTATTGTTCCAGCTGAAGGCTTCCTGACGCAGCTGGAAGGTTGGCAAACCATTCCCGCAGCTCCGGCGGCTGCCAGGTCCCTCAAGGAGCTGCGTCAAACTTCCTCTGGAACGGCAAAGGAGCTGCTGGACCAGAGCAGGGCCCAGCCTGCAGCCCCAAAGCTCTGCAGGAATAACTCCCAAAGGAACGTCCAAACCACAGCTGCACCTCTGAGATCTACCCAAACACAGATTACCAGCTTCAGCCTCTTCCACCTTTCCACCTGGAAAACAGACCCTCCGAAAGGGCCTGGATACACCCCGGCAGCTACTCTATAAAATTTCATTTATTTGCTGTCTGGAAAGAGAACTTCTACACTTCCAAGCCCAGTTCCCTGTTTTCCACAGCTCCTGCTGTATTCCCTGGGAATGATGGAGAAATAAAACCCTTAAAGCTCTGCTCTGGGATGCCAATATGAATAAAACCCCACAGATCCAAGGGGTTTTTGTCAGTCCTCCACATACCATAGGATTATTTCAAAAGTCATGCGATTAAGCCAGAAAAACCCCCAAAACTCATCTCCAAAGCTCCCACAGGATATTTGGCTTTTATTATCACAGAATAATGCTCATCCTTTAGTTTTCCCAGGCTAGAGGAGAGACTTGGAAAGCTCACAGAGGTGGTGGCAACACACGACAGCTCCTCACACTTAAATATTCCAGGTGTAAGCTGAGTAAAGAGTAGGAAGAACAAGAAAGTGTCAATAAAACACCGAAGAATTGAATGTAAAACTAATGAAGTGTTTTATCAGGGATGATTGAAGCTGGCATAAGGTTTTAAACACCCTTAGTGGAAAAGCTGGATGGGATGTTCCTACCCAGGATCAGAAAGGACACTGGAAATCCTCAGGTCAAGGAGCCAGCTGGAAGCCTCCCTGTTTCTTCAGGGAAATACAGATAATTAAAGAAGACATCATTTTGGGAAGTTCTGTCATGTATTTACTGGAATTTACACTGCAGGCTGTGTTCTATGGAAAATATTTGCCTAAACTTAGTATTGATGTGTTTGTCTGTTTTGTTCAATGTTCAGAGTCACCAATGCCCAGAGCGCAACTGAAAATTTACCCTTATTTGTGTTGGAACAAGGGGATTATTTTCAGAATTTAAAGCTTCTTACAAACAGTTAAAATTAGTAGCAAGAATTCCAATAAATATGCAGAGAAACTATAAAATCCTGCTAACCAAGGCTGGCATTAATGGGATGTTTTCAACCATCACGTGCAATTCCAGGTAAAACTAGCGCTGCTGCACCTCGGGAAGCAGTTCCAAAAATGGGAACAACCAGAAATCGCTTTAAAAGCACAAATTTCAGAGTCTGTAATGCCCCAAACTCCAAGTTCCTCTTTAATTCTTTGGTTATGACTGGTTTATGTTTCTTTAGCCCACACAGAGAGGTCCAAATATAGGCAAGGCTCCCTCCCCTACTACCTCCGGCTTCCCAGCACAACCGGGCAAAGGGTGGGATGAAAAGGGTCTGATCCCAGTCCAGGAGGAGCCTCAGTTTAAGCACACCTGGACACCTGGCAGAAGCTCCTGCAGAACTACACAGATTTTTACTTCCTATTTATATTTATGTTGTAAACACCTCCCCCAAGACCTCGCAAAGCAAACCAGAGTCCAAAGGCGAAGCGGATCCACCCTGTCCTCGCTGTGACAGACTCTCAGGAGACATCTCCGAGTCCCTGAGTTCATTAGCGGCAAGAAATACAAATGCCAAGGGAAAGGAATATCCTGGAATAGACCCACAGCTTCGAGTGAGTCGGTGAAGTTTGCTGGCAGCCAATTAGCCCAAGCTGGCCCAGGAGAGAGCCACTGCAGGTTAGGGAGAGACAAAAGGCTGCTCCCAGGACATCCCACTATTCCAAGGCTTGTATTTACCCCCTCCTAGAAACACAGCAGCCACAAAAGCCTCCTGAATATTCCTCTTTTTATGTCCCATCTATTACTTATGGAATTAAAACACCGTCTCCCCGCAACGCAATTTCCATCTGCAATTTGAGGCCTCCCGAGGATCCTGTTTGAAGCTGAGGACAGATGGGATGGAGTCTGCTGCGACTCAAAATTACAGTTTTGCTATTCAAATCCAACATTCTCATGGAAAGAACCTCGGAAATTCCATGTAAATCCCCCACTTTCTACTCAAGAGAGGTGCCAGCTGCCCAGGTGAGCCACAGGGATGCTGCTGGAGGATTCAGGATTCGCCCACATCCTTCCAGGGATGCAGATGGGATCTGCAAACCCCAGGGAGCAGGAGCAGCGCAGGGTGTGACAGGAGTTCCTCGGGCAGCAATCCCCAAATCATCCCACGGATGTCTCTGCCCACTCCTCCTCTCCAAGATAATCCCATTTATCACCTTGATGATCCAGTGCTGCCACAGACCCCCCGTTTTCCTCTCCCCGACATTTAAAAGAATTTATTTTGGGCAGAAGTGAACACTCAAGCTTCTAACACAAATAATTTTTAAAAAGGTGCTTTTGATGAAGGTTTAAGAGCTGGACTCTCACCAATTACTCGGAGCTGTAGTTTGTATTTATTATCATTTGCCTAATAGGCATTAATGAACACAGTATCACCATAATATTAAAGCACCTACGAATCCTGCCCAGAACTACAAGCAGCAATAAAATGCTCAAAAGCTTTTATGTCAGCCAAAATGCTACGCTGTACATTTGAAACTTTTTAATTGCTAAACTGCAAAAGACACACTGGCTTCTTTGGTTGTAATTGCATCATTTAAAGTGGGCTGTTACAGCACAAATGTTGCTTCCTCAGTAGTTTAATTTTCCAGGGTTAAAAATCAAGAGTGTTTCTATAAGATAGAAAATAAAGGAGTTTAAAGTGTCAGCTCAAAAACAAACCCTGACTTACTGAAATTTTTGGTTAAAGAATTTTACCATTCCCAGCTCCTCACAGTTACAGAATTTCCCCACTCCCAGCTCCAAAGTTACAGAATTTCACCATTCCCAGCTCCTCAGAGTTACAGAATTTCACCATTCTAACAAAATTACCAATTTTACCAGGAAGCATCATGAGCGGGCTCTGACATCACTACACACTGAGCATCTCAGATATCGTCCCACTTGCAATGCAGAAAAACACGAATTTGTGTAAAGTTTAGAGGGTAAGACACATGATTCAGTTAAAACCCAAACTGAAGCCTAATGGAAATGCTTTGTCCTGCGCTGTACAGCAGAAAGCCAGGCCCTAAATGGACAATAGCCTGTATCAGCAAAGCAGAGAGCAATTAAACTCCACTGTCATCAAGATGTCACCCCACAGGCACGAGAGCTGAGCCAGCCGTGCAGCCTGTTCTCTCTCGCATGCCTGGAGCTCCTGATCTCAGCTAATCCAGGGTAAAAAGCTCCTCCTGAATAAAACGCAGTGTGTTTGTTGGGTCTCTGCTGCAGAATTCAGCTGGGGACTCAATCGGGACCAGCCGAGCTGAGCACCCCCCTCCCTGCACCTCCCTGCTGGGGCAGCCCCAGAGCTTCCTTCAGCCAGGAGCTAAGGGAAGGAGATGGAGTGGGAAATAGGATACACGAACCCCACGGCTCCCCAAACACCCACCCCAAAAACTCAGGACAAGGGATGGACGTGGAGGCTTGCCAGCCTCAGTGACAGGCGGTGGCACATGGTGATTTTTGCCAGATTCCCACTGGTTTTTTTCATGGAATAACGGAATGGTTTGGGTCGGAAGGGACCTTAAACCCCACCCAGTCCCATCCCCAGCCATGGGCAGGGACACCTGCCACTATCCCAGCAAACCTTTTTGCTTCAATTTGGTTACTCCAAGTAAAACTTCCCAGTGCTTCAAAGCAATCTTTGCTTCCTAGCACGGCATTAAGCGATGATTTTTCTGTATTTGCAAAAATAAAGCTTTAAACTCCCAAAGAACAGGTGGCTCTGACACAGTCTGATACTCTGGTCACCCTCAGCACCAGAGCACAAACCTCGTGGAAATGTGGGTTTGGGAAGGGAGCTCCAGCTCCCTGCACACCCCGAGAAACCCCGGGAGAAACCACGTGGCTCCCGAGCACCAAGGCAAGATGCGTGGCCAGCACAAGGTACAGTAGTTTTCCACTAGGAAGGAAAGCTGGGCATAGAGGCAATTTAAGCAATGCCTTTCAGGAAGAAAATTAAAAGGAGGCTCAAATCCTTGGAGAAATAATTAAAGTATTGTGAATTGGTATCGAGTTTACTCGGCCCACTGTGGAGCAGGAGACTCTGTCTGGCTGGAGCAGAGCCTGGCTCTGGCAAACAGAGCAGCCCATCCACGGGGCTGAGCCCTTCCCAAGGCAGGAACCACCAAACGCCTCCCTGCAGTCCCTGCTCCTAAATTTCTATGGCAGTGCAGACACAAGAACTGAGTAACTCCTTCATGAGCACGGAGACGGACACGGGTTTGCTCTGCAATAAATACGAGCACACGCGGGGGCTGAAATGGCTGCGAGGAGGAAAGGGTCTGTCTCCAAAGAAAATTCCAGCTTTGTTCATGCAGAGCTGGCACTTCCAGAGGACACTGAAGAGTTAAATCCACCTGTCTGCAGGGAAAGGCTCCCCTGCCAGGGCATGGGGAGAGCCACTGCAAGAGCACAGGAAGATACGGGTTCATTTTAAGAGCTACGACATTTTTATTCCAAACATCAGTTCCTTTTGGGATGGCCAGTCAGTCACTGGATTCACTGCTGCTTCCTGGACACCCAGCTTCACTGCTGGATGGGATCTGGGTAAAGATGGAAAGCAGGGGAAAACCACCCCAAAACCAGAGGGGACTTCAAATCCAGCCCCAAAAACAAGAGGACTCCAAACCCACCCCAAAACCAGAGAGGTCCGAGCTCAGGGGGGAACGTGGATGGCAAGAAACAGGAAAAGATCAAAGTGGCTTTGTGGCACCACGAGCTCCCAATGAACTCAGCCACAGCTCCAGATCTCAGGAGCAGAGGCAGGAGTCAGCCTCCTCTGGGAATCCAGCTCGGAGACTCCGGGCACGTTTCCCAACGGGACAGTGCTCCTTTTCTCAACTTGATGATTTCCCTCTTTGCTTTTCCAGGGAGTTAAGGGAGACCTGCTCATTAAGGAGAGCAATAATCATAAAGTCTCATCACTGGGCTGCCACGAGGGCTGTAATGATGATTATCTGCAGTTTAATCATGACAAACTCCCACCAATCCCACTATTAACAAGATGGGGCTGCTCAGGGAGGCTTTGTCAGAGGACCAGGAGCCAACTCCCACGACTTCCAAAGGCTTAGGGAGGAAAGATTTTTGGAAGAAAAAAAGCTCCTGTGCATCCCTGTGCAGCTTCCAGTGTTTAGAACTGATCAAAGCAGTCAAAATCAATTAAAAATGTCTATAATGAAGGAATTACTAAGTCACGGTGCCCATTTCTTAGTGTAATGACCCAGGAGTTTCCTTCCTCCGAGTAAAAAATCCTCCCAGTTTTGATACAATTACTGCATCTCCCTGAAAAGGAAGTTTCATTTTGTGTGAGTGGATTTTCTGCATCCGTTTCTCACTTCAGAAGGGTGTTCCAGACCCTTCCTGACACCCAGAACCAGCAGCCCTCAAAGCTATTTTAATTTTATTACTCAGTGTTGCATTCTTGAGTCAAAACTGTCCATTCAAACACCTTTACCTTTATTTCAGTCTTGTCCTGCTCTCCCCAAGACAGCGCTTCAAGGATTCCTTTCCCTTTTCCACAAGCACACCAGAAATCAGCAAAATTCTGCACTAACTCTTCTTTTTATCACCTTTTTCCTGAAGGGATTTTTCTCCTCTAACTCCGACTAAAAGCAATAAAAGGTAAAAGTGGGAAAGCATTAAACAAGTTGCAACAACATTTCCCAAAGCTCTCCTACAAAGATAACGCTGTGCTGGCAAATTCATTGCAAAAAAAAAAGAAAAAAAAAATCAAGCACAAACCTAGAAATAAGTCCTATTGTTTTATGACTTGCAACTAATTTGGGGAAGAGTTAAACGAACAAATCCCAACGCTCACCCCTTATTAAAAGTAGCAAATCTTGAGTAGGTTGCTTATACAGGAGGAAAAAAGTGGTTTAAATAAAATTAATTTTGAATTGAAGTCTGCTCCTATGGCCTGAGTCTGTCCCTCTCTTGCAGAGCAGCACTGCCCAGCTTTGAGCAGTTACAGTAAATTAAAGACAGGGTAGAAAAAAGGAAGGTAAATATTGGTATTTCTAAAGTGCAGGCAAAGGAAAGCAAACCCTCAGATTTGTTTTTCAAACACACGGATTTGCTTTGAAGCACTGTTTTCAACAGAAAACAGCATTGCAGAATGAAGTTTCCTGTTCTGCCTCCATGTATTGGAAATACTAATGATATTAAGTACAACATGAAGCATTCCCTTACATACAATATTAAATATTCCTCTACGGGAAGTTCGGCAGTGTCTGCAGCATCTGCACACATTTGCATTGCCAGACAATTCCGAGAGACCTCGGCCTGGCAAGAATCCCGTTAAGACATCCATGCCCAATATTCCCTGGGTGATCATCTCCTGCATGCAACACTGCTTGTTTTTGCAGCAGCATTTTATTGGAATTATCAGATGATCCTGTTAAATTGGGAAAGGACCGAGGGGAAAACAACAACAGCACAACAACAAAACTGGCAGAAGGAAACGGAATCATCCAAAATTCCCAACTCTGCTAAAGGTGACCAGCAGTGCTGGTTTTCCCTGGAGGATTCACTCGTTATGAGCCAAGAATTCAGGAGGGTGAGATGTTCTCAGATTAATATTTTAAGAGTCATTCCTGTCGAACAAGACACCTTGAATGAAGCCTTCTGAGCTTCCTCTGGCAGAAGAGGGAGGTTTGCTGGTTTCGAGGTGCTGGAGATGCGGCCACCTCTGCAACAACCCCAAAAACCTTGTGGAAATGACAAGGAAAACAAATCTCCATCGTGGAAATCGCTTGGCTCGCTGTTGTCCCTCTCGGAGATGGCACTTTTCCCTGATTTTAGCCTTTCTGAAGCAATACAGCTTTGGGGCTGTTTTGACAAGGAAATCAGCTCTGGGGAACATGAGGATGGGAGGCTTTTGGGGTCTGATTGCCCAAGAAGAACCACAGCAACTGCCCAGGGTTTCTATTCCTGACCATTCCCCCTCTCACTGCCTTCAGATTTGACATGTGGATACTACAGAAAAATCATTTCAGTCAGCTTCAATGAAAAGATTGAGAATTAGTTATTAAATCTCAGGAAGGCCCAAGATTTGTTTCCTTTTGCTGGGGAGTGGGAAGCAGAAACTGGCTGATGTGCACTGGCCTGGCCCAGACACATCCAGACACCCACGGAGAGGGGATCCAGCGCTGCAGGATCAAACCTCCCTGCTTCTGCTGCTCACAGCACAACACCCACCATGAGCACGCACCTGCTCTTCTGGCCAGTTAAATTCTCTTTAAATCTCCTCTTGTTTCAAACTCCACACATTTCTCTGCTCTCCAGAACTGCTCTGTGGGTCAGAGCTCAGGGAGATCTTGCGGGTACCACTTCGGGTACCACTGCCCACGTACCCAAAACCACCTCCAGTTCTCATCTTGCTACAAAAACATAACACAAAGGTTCCCCAGCCAAGCATCTTCCAAGAAACAGAGTCATCGAATCATAATTCTTAGCCCAACACAAGAGTTAATGTTTTTTTCTGCTACCTTATAAAAGCTGCTTATAGACAATTTTTAATGACTGTAAAGCACCAAAATTCTCACTGTATTGGCCATACCTAAGATGTGGATGAAAAACTCATCCTCAGAGGGTAAAATAATTAAAAGCTTTTCCAGGACCAGCTGTATCAAGTGTATCTACTACAAGTAGTTTGGTTTCTGCACTGTACAGAACCCCCAACTGCCAGAAGAAAATGTTTCACAGAAAAGTGTGTCACGATAGCACATCTTAACTCCCCCTCATCCCCATCATGGATAAATAAAGCTTCCAGAACTGATTAAGACACCCAAGCTCCTCCATCCAAGGCTGACGGCCACACAAGTGATGGGAAGTGACAACAGAACAACATTTAGGGCTCAGATTTGTTCCACTGGCCCCTCCAGAAGTTTTCCTTAAATGAAGCATTTCACCTCTGGTTCAAATTCCCCACCTGCCAAGCACAGGTAATGTTTCCCGGACGGAAAGCAAGAGCTGGATCACACTGGTACTTGCAAACCAGGGATCCTTAAATCCTAGAAAAATCCCAGAATCGTTGAACACCCTGAGCTGGAAAGGATTTCTCACAAGGAATACCAAAGCCCAGCTCCTGGCCCTGCACAGACACCCCACCAATCCCACCCCGTGCCTTGACTGAGATCCTTGGAAACAACCACAGAGCAGCAGGAGACACACGAGAGAAAAAAATTAAGTGTATTAAGAACAGCTTAATAAACAACTTGGAAAACTTTTCAGAGACAACAGCTCAGGCAGAATTTTAAAACCACAACCTTCAAGTTAGACTGAAAAGTAAGGATTCATTTAAATCCCACTTATGCCAGAATGCCCAAGTATTCCAACACTGGCTGGCTCAAAGTCTGCGTAAGAGAAAGGAAGAAGGATACTCTTGAATTACACCAGGTGGATTTCACTGAACACTGAGGCACCTCAGCTCAGGCTTCAAGCACCATTCCAAGAATAGTTTTATAAAAAAGCTGAATGGGTCCAGTCAGCTACAACTCAGTTAAAAATAAATCTCTTAAATGCCTTCCAATATACCTGCATTGCTGTGGTCCTCGCCACTCTGCGGGTTTCCAATTATTATTATTGTTTTTAAGCTATTTTTCTTTCACCCATCAGGTTAAAAAGCCACAGAGGCACAAAGAGAAGCTGGCTAATTACAGCTCCAAAACTGCCAGCAAATGTTCAGTTAAGAGAGAGCTGGTGGAACAATCTGTCAGTTTGGCATCTCCAGCATTACATGTAACAAAAAAAGATAATTCACCTTTTCAGCCCCAATCAAGGTAACATGGCTTTTAGAGCCAAGACGTTATTTGGAGCAGTTTTACTGTGTCAGGCTGCTCATGCAGAGCGAGCTGAGACATTTAATACGTGAAAATTAAAGCAAGCGATTAAACACAGCAACACTGGGTTACAACTTATAAAACAGGAATAGTGAAATATCAGAAGCTGACAGTTGTTTCTGACCTAGTTTTCACTGGAGAACAGTCAAAGAGCCGAAAAGACTGAGGCGAGGCTGAAGGTGCTGAAATTCCAGTAGTGCTGGGGAACAGGATTAGAGGAAAAGCCTTCAGACATTCAAAGGACTGAGGGAGCGTCAAGCAGAACAGGGAGGTTCAAGAGCTTGGGTTCAACGGCAAATGACATCCTGGGGAGGAGGAGGGACGGGAAGGCTTCAGCCAGGTGGGGATGAAGTCAGAGGTGTTGCAGCAGCTCCTCAGTGGGGCAGCAGGAAGCCAAGGTGAGGAGGAGAGAAAACCTCAAACACAGGAAGGAATCATTATAAAAACATCGTGCCTGGATTTCAGGAGATATTTTCGTTGCTTTTCTTCTGAGAACACAAATGTGCTGTCAAACACCTGTGCTCATTTGAATAACAAGAGGAAAAATTAAACCCCTTTATGCAAGAGAACTGCAAGTACCCAGGGCTTCCCAGAGATCCGGGGAGGGGGGGCTGTGCAAGGAGAGCCAGGTGATCCCATCCCTGTAAGCTGTTCACATGTCTCCCTCTCTTCTGCAGCACCAAATTTATTTCCACCAGGCAGCTCCACGCTGGTTTTAAGCCTCATTAAGAAGCATGCTGGGCTGACATGTCAGATTTTTAAATGACCTTTGTACCGACAACAACGTTACCAAGCTGCTAAGAACAGGGGGTGGAAAAAAAACCAAACAAGTGGTTTTCCATGATTAGGAGAGGTCCGTCGTGGCTGTTTGCACTTATTTGAGTTCCAAAAAAAACCCCACCTGTCAGTAAAGCAAGCCATTAAAAAAAAAAAAGAGCAATTCTCTCTGAAGGGCAGCTGTGACGGCATCAGCACTGTTGGCCATTCTTAACGTGGGACTTATCACACAAGGTAAACAGGAGTGACTATCAGTTAATGAACAACACAGCCCCGAGGCTGAATTTTAAAGAGCGTTTTCTCCACTGCAATCTTTTAATGAAAATACAGCAGTTCAAACCCACCAAATTTGCTTACGAAAGTCTAATTTATTTTAGGACATATTAAGACACCAGGGCTGATTCACTTGCCTATGTGCTCATAAGGTGGCTTAAATGAGCTGCTGAAACATCAGAACGATCCCTATCTTCCACAGGGCTTTACTCCTTTTCTTGCAAGAGAAAAATATAGAAAGACAATTGAGAGATCAGATTGACGAACTCGTTCAACCATCCCGGAACAAACCTCACCTCACAGACACACTGCTGAGCCCAGGAAAACAAGCCTGGGCCAGTTCTTTTTCCCTTGTGCCCAGCTATATCCTATCGACACTCAAAGGGAAGAGTAATTACTAGTCTGAGAAAGTTCTGCTCAAGATGATCTTCAGACGTTCCTTGCAGAGCCACGGACAGTGCCGCTGGAAGAGCCTCTGATAAACCAAAGTCAGAGCCTGGATCCTGAAGGAGTCCCAGAGAAATCCGACCAGCAACACCCCAAAAGCCAGACCAACCTCAAAAGCTAAAGCAAGATGCTCAGACACAGATTCTTCTGGCCTCCAGGCAAACTGAGGTGCTCCAGTGCCAACCAGGACAGTGGGAACACAACCTGATGGACACTCGGAATTCAGCAGGGATGTCACCCAAATCTCCTACCATCTTCACAGGGGAGAAAGCAATAAAGCAGCCAAATATTCCAGTTTTTTTCTATCACTGAGGGAAGCTGTCCACGAAAAATCCAGCTGAAAATACTGAGCAAGAGAACCTCTCTAGATTTCCTACCATGACAGAACCTTGTGTTACATACCCTCTGCTAACAGCCTCCTCCAGCTTCCAGGGATGCTTTCTCCAGGAGAAAAGTGAAGGCAGCTGCCTGAAGAAGTTAAATTAGGTGCTGCTTTTACTTCAGCTAGAAGCACAGAACCTGCACTGTTTCAGCTACCTCTGTATTTGCACTGCCAGGCTGGTCGGTAACAAACCTGCTCCAAAAATAAAGCGACAAACAGTAAAAGAAAGAACACACTCTTCTCAACTGGCAAAAATCTACCTAAAAAATAAGTCAGATGTTTCTTTGCTCTCCGCAAGGACACCTGAGAAAGTTCAGGTTACAACGAATTCCAAAAATAAACACGAAAAATTTTCAGATAAGAAGAGGAAAAACATACCAGGGCCGCTGACTAAACAGAGAGCGACCACAGTGCCACGAAAAGACTCCCCGGGTCCGAGTCCAAAAAGCCCCAGAGAATTCAGACATTCAGACAGAGAATCTCTCTTGCCTGACAGAGGCAGCTCAGCCAATTCACACATGCAAAAGAAGTGGTGTGGCCACTGAGCCGGCACTTAATTGTCTGACCAGAATTTTTGGTCTAAATTTAACAATCCAGGCAAGTCGTAGTTAGCTGGAACGTTTTGCTCTCTTAGACCATCTGAGTTAGGATAAATGTGTTTCTTCCTGCTGTCAGCGTCAGTAAATTTAGTCTTAATGACAAGTAAAAGGCCTTTAGATGGAGTTAAATGGCTTTAATTGTAGGAGAGAGCTCAAAGTTGCAGCCCAGTGCAGGCAGCACCCACATTAGGTACAGCTCCAAATGGTTGCAGGAAGGTTGTGGAAACATGCCTGGAACTATAACACCAAACCTTCCAGGTAATAAATCTATTCCTTCTTCCCCTGCACGTTAAGAAACCCCAAAGCGTTCTAGATTTTAATGCATTCAGAACAAAGTCCGTAACTCATGAGCAGAAAAATGTTTGCTGTTGGCTTTAACCACCACCACGTTCCATGAAAACCCGAGTGCCTGTTCCAAACAGAGCCGAGATATCCCGTTTACGTCCCTAAAGGTTAAATATGTTTTACTTTATCCATTACTGCCTCCCTCTTCCCATTTCCACCCTTGCAAAGATTAAACACGAAGCCGCTTCCTGAGCGGAGCTGTGTGTTTTGGGACTCTCCACCAGCTCCAAGACTCCGAGCTGGGAGAACTGGTTTGTGACAGCGCACTCGCTCGGCTGCATCCTTCTCTGGAAAACCACACTGTATTTCTGGAATAAAAACAAGGACTGGGAGCTGTGACACGTGTGAGGAACACAGGAGCTTTCAGACGCTGTCCCTTAGCCACCTCAGTGGCACTAGGGAACGGGGACCTCGACGAGGCAGGAAGCATTTGGGATTTACAGCAGGAAAAGCAGCAGCAGCTTCCCACAAAACACAGAGATAACCAAAGGTTCTTTTTAGTGTCGATTAAATGCAAGAGAAGGAAGCAGAGCTTGTGGCCAGGACCACCAGGCTCCCACCAAAACACAGCTGCCCTGCAAGGACGTGGAGTGGGAACAGCGAGCAAGGTCACGGCCACGGGTGCCACCGAAAGCACTTTTCAAAAGAAATTGGTCACAGAGCTCCTACGCACTTCTTAAGGGACTATTTATGGGAGCAGAAGTTGTTCTTAATTCTGCGAGAAGCAGAAGCAGAGGTCACGATTGGGGCTCCAGCAGCTCTGAGGGCTGAACATCCCTGGAAGTGGGAACAGGTGCTGCCGGGCTTTTCAAAAATCTATTTTAATGCCACAGGAACTCTGGTTTCAGAGCAAAGTCCTGCTCGGCGCTGTCTGCAGTCAGCAGGATCTGCCTCAGACACTTCTGAAGGAAATGAAGCCACCCTGTGACAGAGGCTCCGACCTTCCCAGCTCCGTCATTTTACAGCAGTTTCACTCTGAATCACGAATTTCCGCCTCCGTTTGGGGCCGGGCGCCGGAGCCCCACAAGCCAGGGAGTTAATGAGCTGCCGCCACCTAATCAGGGCGGCCACACCGTCCCTCTGGCAAGTGTCAGACGCACAGGGAGCACTTCAAAGGGCCTGAAACTCTCCCTGCGAGCAAGGGCTGCTCCCTTCCCCAGCATCCTGGTGGAAAGGTGAGCCCAGCCAGAGCCGGCTCACTGGCCTTATAAGGCTCCCAAGGCACAATTTCCGCTTGCCCAAGCTCAGGCAGGGTGGAAAAATTTGCTTCCTTGCTACTCCGCCCATGGCGGGCTCCGAAAAGCATCCACTGAATCCTGGATCGGAAAGGAATGGAAGAATTTAGAGCGCTCGGCTCCCTGGAAGGGGAGAAGGCACGGCTTTGGCAGCACCCGGGTCACCTCAAACACCGGGGGAGCAGAGGGAGCTGACATGCAGGCAGGGGTGCACAGAGAAGCTGGAACCACAGCTTTTATTCTCTGCATTCCCCAGGAAAAATTCTCATTTTTCTTGCTATTCAGATGCACTTATGCCTTTCACATTTGATGGCAGCAAGCTTTACAGGTTAACAACAAGGTGGGAACATTATCTTCTTCCACTGATTTAGCCATAATACACTTTATTATATACCAGGAGCACAGAAAACAGCCTTGGCTGAGGTTTCCACACTGATTTTTGCACAAATCGGTATTCCTGTGAACAATTCTGAAGGCAGTTCTACCTTCTGGTCACAGAGAGGCCCATGTTATCCAGGTTTTGTGTCATTATCAACTTCTCTGAGCATCACAAACAGACCAACCCTCCTATTCACTAAACAAACACAGCCACATCCATCATCCTCAATATCCACAAGTGCTGACGAAAAATGAAACCCAGTGCATGCAGGCAATTTAAAAGCTGCTTCATTTTCAATAAATGTTCTCCTTCTGTGGATTATAAAGTTGTTTTTTTAACAAAAATGGGTGCACAGACACTTTTTTCCAGCTTTGCTAGCCTGTATCAAGACCATCCCTTTTCCACAGCAGATTTCTCTCAGTGCAAGAAGCAGGCAGAGATTCATCTCCAGCCAGCACTGGTTTGTCCCTGCTCTCACCTGCTGGTCACCAAATGGCAGAACCCGGCTCATCCGCACACAGATTCCCTCAAAAGAGAGAAAAAATGGTGGCAAAGGAGCTTATAAAACCAAGTTCTGCCCATTTGCTTGTTCCCTTCTTTTTTGGGGACTGGGAAAGGCAGAAACACAGCCCGTTTGATTTTCTCATAGAAACTGGGAGCCAAAACCAACTGAAATCAGCGCCGGAGCTGGAAAGGTACAACAAAACTCACACAAACATAAAGTCTAGACACTGAAATGTGGAAATATGATTCAAATAACCACAACTGGCACATAACGCTCTGATTGCAACCCATCACAGAACGGGCCTCAGTGGGGAGGAATAGAGAAGGAAGATTAAATTAGTTCTTCCACCTCGGTTGTAGAAAATATGGATCCTGCGGGCATAGTGATATGGATTGAGCCGGAGTTTCTTCCATCCTGCTGGGATTTTTGTTAGGATTTTAAGTAACACACGTCTGCCCTTGCTAAATAACAACGATCAGCTTAAACTGTCACAGAACCATAGAATCGCAGAACGGTTTGTGTTGGAAAGACCACAAAACTCAATTTATTCCACCCCATGCCATGGGCAGGGCCACCTTCCACCATCCCAGGTTGCTCCAAGCTGGCCTTGGACCCTTCCAGGGCTGGGGCAGGCTCAGTTCCTCCAGGAAACCTCTTCCCGTCCTCCCATCACCGATCCCATACGAACCTGCCCCGGCTGTCACGTGGCTGCTCTTATCAAAGCATGGCTGAACTCATATATACTCAAATACAGAGCCAAGTAACCAAAGAGGATGTTTGTGCTGATGAAATCTAAACACTACCAAGATTTAGGCAACTGGTTGTTCTCAGGAAGTTTTGTGGTACCTGCTGAACTGCATCACGTGTGGACACGAACCTGAAGGACAAAGCCTGCGTCGACCTTTAAACCCAACAGCACAGAACGCAGCCCAAAAGGAAAAATATCTCAGTTTTCCACAGAAATTTGGGCTGAAGTGTTCTCTCCTGCATAAAAGCCTGCACAGAGGGAGAGCAGAGGGTTAACCACGATGGAGCTGGACCAGACCAGGGAAGAATCCAGGTGGATGGAGGTGGGCAGCTCAGTCAAGCCCTGCTCAGCAGCAGTGACCTCTTTTTGAGTTAAACAAATGCTGGTTTCTTTAAATTAGAAAAAGGCACTAGTCCAATATAAAGAAAGGAGAGACCAGGCGCACAGAGTAGTGTTTTTCCTAGACTGTAATGCAAAAAGGACTGGATTTTGGGAAGTCTGCTCTCCCAGTGCAGCAGGGATAGACACCACCACTCAGCAAACCGACTGCTGACGGGTTTAGCATGCTCTTTAGTAAATAAATGCTTGGAAAAAACCCCAAAACCCACCAAAATTCCCCAGTCAGAAGGCATTACCAGGCTACCACGGTGTGCAAAAGTTGCCTTATGTACATGGGATGTTTCTAAGCAACCCACGAGCTACTATAGAAAACTCTTATCAGCAAATCCAAGCTCCTTTCCTGGATAATTCATCTAGGTCAAGCTAAGGCACGTTGAACACCGAAGCCCAGTTTTGGTGATGCCTCCTCTGTATCCACCCTGGATGAAACATTAGCACAGTTCAGGATATCAGGCTGTATTTTCATGGGCATTAAGTTCACTGCAGATAATGGTTCCTCCAGAAACAGCATTAACCTTAATTATTCAGAGGTAACTCGATCCCAACCTTCCTGATGTTATGACGCTGAGTGACGACCACTTCTCCCCTCCCAACGGCTTCTCCTTCCCCAAAATCCAAACGAATCCGGGATATCGCACGACTGCGATCACAAATTAGGGTATCCAGCACAGGATCCCAGACACGGGGTATCCCTTCAAAGTCTACCTAAACCCGTGCAGCCACTCCATCCATTCAAACGCATTCTCCTGTGCATTAGCAGCAAAACCACTAAGTCAGCCAAAATGTATTCTGCTCCCATGGATTAGCTGGCACAAATTAGTACGGGAGTGACGCATGCAGTCTGTCCCTTCCCATTTTTCAACATGCACAAACACCAGGGATTTGGAGACGCTTCACAAGTTTCTGCTTACAAGTTACAGGCAGAGTTTAAATGGTCTGAAACGTGCGAATTCTTCGGGAGATAACACGTCCATTTACTAACGAGACCTCAAATGCTCCCTCCAACAAAATCTCCCCTCCCTCGGCAGCGATAAAGGCGCTGCTGCTGTCCCAACAGAGCCGGCACGACGCAAGGGAACTGTTTCGACAGCCAGCAGCCCTCTGCCAAGCTGCACCACGACAAAAACCAACAGAACAGGACAGAGCACTTCAGACGGGCTCAGAAAAGCCCTGGTGTCTGGAGGATCACTCTGAGCTGACCAGCAGGAGCCACGCGAAGCAGGACACGGGTTCTTGGGAGACACATTGCTCTGAGGAGACTCTTCAGATCAGATATGCTTCAGAGAGAAGGTATTAGAATAGCTTTCCTCTCTGCTGTTTAAGTGGAATAAGAAATCAGAATATACTGAGAAAGAGCAAGGGTTTCGTTTTGCTGGGTAAGGGACACAATTGCAACATCCGGCCGCCATTGATACAATTGATGAAATATCCCACTGAAATTAAAAAAAAGAACAGCCTAGCGCCATATAAATAACATAAAGGGTTAATCTTCTAGCTTGCTTCCCCCAGTATTGCCAGAGAGCAAAAATTATTAATTCAAATTCAACCTCTCCAATTAATGGTGGGGTATGTTTTGCTGATAAAAAGCAGATCACGTTTGATTGAAAAAAAAAAAAGCACCATCGGTCACAAGGATTCTGTCACAAACTTTCTATTTTCCCCTGGCACATCACCAATTAGACCTAGTTCTTTAGTCTGCTACCACCAGTATAAAAAAAAAGCATAATGGGTTTATAATTTGCCACCGAATCCCATAGCAACTGTACGTCACTTTAGATGTAAATTACAGACAATTCCTTCCAATGCCATTTGAAAACTATAGAGATGAATCTATAATTTGAGCAGATCCAAATGCTACATGGTCGAGAGAAAAAGCTTCCCTAAATAATTGAAAGGAAACTGCCACGGGCCAAAACATTCCTCGTGCACAATGTTCAGTGTCTCTTTGTCCCCTTCCTTCCAATGGGAGGTGCCACATTCAGGTCAAGGCGAAGAACATCGAGCAGGAGCTGAGCAGTTCAGGCTGTTCTGCAGATCCTGTCCCATTTTTGCTGATGAGCCGTACGTGTGCGATGAGCTTCCTCTCCAGCCTCCTGTGATTCATTCAGTCATGTCACCGACTCATGTTCCCGATGTCGTAAGAGCCTCAATTTTGACGGACTACAGCATCAGTGAATTAACAGGACAGGAAAAAACAGGTTACGGGGAAGGAGGAATGATGCAAAACGCTTTGAGATAATTGAATGAATTTTGATTCGAAAGCCGGATTGTTCTTCTCCTCCTGACACCTGCAAGCAGCTTTCAATTCTCAAGTCAGCATGAATACGCATTACCCTAAAGACCCTGTAATGACAGCACAGCCTTCATTTTGTGTTTCGTGCTTTGAACACGGCAAGATGAAGGAATCTCCACAACCTGCTCCAAAAATCAAGGCTGGAAAGTTATTTCAATAAACAGCAACTCCAAGGGGTCGGGTTAACCCTCATTTTCAAGCGACTGTTTCTCTCACGGTCGGTTTTAGAGCAGCGTGGGGAAGATGATTTGAGAAGCCACATCTATCAACCACAGTTCCAAAATTCAGCTGGGTGAGCGCAGGGACAAACGTGCTTTGGTTATCTCGGCTCAGCCCCCAATAAATATTTGCGCATCTGCCAAAGTTCACCAGTGAATCAACCGGTGGCTTCAGTTCAGAACAGTCTGGGGTAGCAGGGGCAGACAGGGACAACGGGAGCAGGAGATGTTGCTCAGCTGCATCCCCAAGGGATGCTTCCACCTTCTTTATATCCTCCTAAAACCACCAGGCGAGGCAGGACCAGGGCCAGGAGCAAAGCTGACCCTGGCCTCCAGCATTAGGTCAACACATAAGGCGACGGGGAAAGGCGTGCAACTGCATCACGTTGCTCGTTATCAAACAACCACTCCTCAACCACCCCAGCCACAGAGAGAGGTTTTCAAGAAATATGTGGAAGTTGAGAAATTCCCAGGTAAGGGTTCCAGGAACAGCCCTAACACTGTTTATGTGCCGTTGGCACCTTCACTGCAAGGGAGACGGAGCTACTGCCAAGGGACGCTCAGGTCTGCGACGTGGCATCTGAATCAGGCAGGGTAATGGTGACTTACTCAGGATGCTGCTAAAAAAACAGGTGTGAAAAATTAAGGATGAATGAAAACTAAGGGTACTAGGTGAGGATGGATAAAATATCTCCTCATTGAGGACGGGAATGAAAGAGGAAAGCGAGGCACGGGCGTGAGGAGTTCCCTTGTACCTTGACAGGGGCAGGAAGGAAGTTGGAGGCAGACAAGAAGTGACGGGGCAAAGTCATAGAATCATCTAATCCTAGAATGGTTTGGGTGGGAAAGACCTTAAAGACCATCCAGTTCCACCCCCCTGCCACGGGCAGGAACACCTTCCACCAGATCAGGTTGCTCCAAGCCCCATCCAACCCGGCTCTGGCCATGCCCTGCCTTTTTGGGGGGAGTAGGAATGCCTTTCCACATACACACCCCCAAAAGGAAGGCAGCAAACTGCAGGCTGCTCTAGAATTACACTCCCCGGAGAACCCAGTGTTGTTTTAGGTGCACACACCAGACTGGCTCCACTTCATCAGTGGACAAACCAACCTGGGACACACTTCCCACCGCTCAGCCCTCAGAGATCAGTAGCCAGAGCTCTCGGTTTCACAACTGTGGGGAAACAGTTTCAGGGGCAGCAAGTTTCACAAGGAGCAGCTGGGTGACATCTCACTGCGTCGCCTGTGAAGCCAGTGCTAATTCCCTTTTTAAGGCTCCCATTTCTTTCACGTGAGCTACTGAAGAAACCTTGCTGAGGATCCGGAGGAGCCAGCAGCCCTGTGAGCTGGAGCTCCTCAGCGGCAGCCCCACGTCCTCTGTACATGACACAGGAACAGCTTGCTGGAACACAAGAGTTGGGGATCAATATCACAGAATGGTTTGGGTTGGCAGGGACCTTAAAGCTCAGCTTGTTCCAACCCCCTTCCACAGGCAGGGATACCTTCCACTAGACCAGGCTGCTCCAAACCCCGTCCAGAACGTGGATCCGTGACCATTTTCTACCCTAGGACGCAGACAACTCAGCAGAAACCCAAGAGCACGGCTCAGCAGAGACCCAACAAGACAAATATCTGTTTCTCCACAGCCCTGCTGCCTGATCCGCACATGGTGCGGCTCCACACCAAGCCTGCAACTGCTCTGGCACCAGGGACACTCCAAACAAATGGCAGCTCGCCCGGTTGGGTGATCATTTTTGGATTATGTAATCCCAATACATTATTATTAGACCAAGAACAAACTCAAGCAAAGAACTGAAGACATTTCCCTGCCCGTTCTGGCAGAGGGACAGAGCCTTGTCGCAGGAATCGCACGGACGTGCTACCTCGGTGCCTGAAACAGGTCAGGCTGCACATGTTGGGCTCCAGGTAACACAAAGAGCAGGATTGGATTCCAGGCCATTATCCATATTACACAACGCTGCCGTCGGTTCCACCACATTTCAAACCAAACCGAGCAGAAGGAGCCTGAGCAAATTTTTTCCATTTAACTACTGCAGCCCAAAATTAAAGCGGAGCTGGACTGGACAAACACAAGCTGCAAAGGTGTGCTGGAGGCGGCTCCTGGCAGGGCCGGGGCCGAGCGCTTCCGAGGAAGCCGAGACGTTCAACGAGCTGGGGAAACTGTTTATAGAACCGATGCAGAATGAGCACATGTGTTTAATAGCCCACTAATTGTTGCGTTATTCACTACACAAACAAGCAGCTCTTCTGCCCTTATCCCTTCCTGCCCAGTTAATCACCAGGAGCCTCTGACTATTTCTCTTTTGGGTGGCGGTGAAGGAAGCAAAGTTCATTAGTGGCCGTTGGCCACCAAACAATCCTGAGCCCAGACTTCATTTAGAAAATAAACACCACTATTCATGTGTGACATGGACTCGGAATAGCTTCCCAAAATATTTAACGCAGCTGCCTGTAGTCTTCCTACTCTCCCTCTCCCAAAATAAAAGGCTTTCCCAATATATAGGAAAGAATTACTTTGGATTATTTGTTTCATTTTTCAGAAAGTGAGAAGCTAATAATTCAGTCTAACCAAGTCACTTATTCCTCCTGACTTCTCATAATGCTGATAAACACTCATTAAAATATAAGTTGATAAACCCTGGTACAGTCATTACCTTCGTCCTCATACAGAGATTGCCCAATTCAGTGATGTGATGTAACCAACACCCTAAATTAAAAATAGTGTTGTGACAACATATGGTTTATCCTACAGAAGCTGGCAGGCAGGACGCTCCTAATGACAAACGGGTTTAGGCTCCCAGCTTCCCCCAGCAAGGTGAGGAGACAGAAATGCTCGTCGCAGGATCAGAGGCGGAAAGAAAAAAATAAAATAAAAATAAAATTACACTAAAAATGACAGTTTTGAACCCCTCTCCGGTCCATCCCAACACCAGCTGCCGAGAAGTGCCATTATTCTCTATTTACATGACTAATAAGCTCTCTGGATGCATTTCAAGGAAACGGCACGGAAAAGACAATCTGGAAATTTCAAAATACAGCCTGAACGTGCCTCCCCCCCCCACTCCCGGGAGGGGAGCACCGGGCCGGGGGGGGGGATGAAGAACCGAGTGTCCCGGGGAGGGGACAGTGGTGGAGGGACCCCCCCAGTCCGGGATGGCAGCACCGGGGACGGACCCGCCGCCCCCCCCGGCTTTGGAAACCCACGTCACGTTCACCGGGGAAACGGGGGGGGCACCGACGTCCCTTCGCCCCCCTCCCCAGACACACACGGGGACTGACGGCAGCTTCCCGTCACCTCCGGGGGGGCACCGAGCGCCCACCCCCGCACCGAGACCGCGGGCCCTGGCACCCACCCGGGGGGGGCACCCTGGGGGTCCCCGCTCGCCCACCGGGGTGGTGGCACATGGGGGTCCCTCCAGCAATTACCGGGGCGGGGAAGAAACACCGACACCTCCCGGTACCCCCTCGGGCACTTCCCGGAGGATCACGACCCCTCCCCGGTCACCCACCGGGGGGCCCAGAGGGACCCCGCAAACACTACCGGGGACGAGGAACACACCGGGGTACGACGGGGCGTTACCGGGAGCGGCACCGCGAGTCCCCTGCGGTGTCCCTCGGGCACCTGGCACCGGGATCGCCCCCCCCCACCCCCATTGCCGGTTCCCCGGTCACTCACGGAGGGGGGGGGGCCGGGAGCCTCCGCACCCCCTCAGCCCCTCACCGGGGAGTCCCCCCGCCCCAGGCCCGCCCCGAGCCACACACCCACTTCACGAGGAGCTCCCCCCTCTCACCTCCCCTCACATCCCTGCCGGTGCCGCCCGCAGGGCTCCGTCCGGGGGCCTCGTGGCGGCCGCCCGCCCGCCCTCGGCGGGGCCGTGCCCGCCGCCCCACGCCCGCCAGCCCCGTACCTTACAGGCCTGGTAGCTCTCGAAGGCGCGCAGGGCGCTCTCCGTGAGCTTGACGTGGAAGACGGAGACGCGGGTGCCGCGGCCGAGGCGGCCGCAGGACAGCCCGTACCCGCGCTCCGCCTGCAGCGCCGCCATCTTGGGACCGTCTCCCCCTCCGCGCCTGGGCCGCCGGGGCCGCCCGCCGCCGGCACGCCCCCCTTTATGAATTATTCATGACGCGCCGCTCCGCTGGCCACGCCCACGCGGGGCGCCTGTTGCTGGGGCGAGGAGGTGGGCAGCGGGCGCGCCGATTGGCTGGGCGATGCCGGGCGCCGCGTCGGATTGGCTCGTGGGGAGGGGGAGGCGGGGATATGTAAATAGGAGCGCGGGGCATGCTGGGGAGGGTGGTCTGGTGCAGCCGGGGAGCGCTGCGGGAGCGTGGGGAGGGGGCGGCGGCGGGCGGAGGAGCCCCCCGGGATGAACCCACGGGAATGAACCCCCCGACCCACCCCGGGCACTGAACCCTCCGGCTGTGAACCCCCTAGAAACCCCTGGCATCAAATCCCCAGGCAGGAGCCCCCCAACCATGAACCCCCCGGGCATGAGCCCCCCAGCCATGAACCCCCTGGGCATGAGCTCCCCAGCCGTGAACCCCCTGGGCATGAACCCCCTTGGACATTAAAACCCCCGGGTATGACCCCCCTGAACATGAACCCCCTGAACTCCCCGGGTATGAACCCCTTGGACAGACATGAACTCCCTGGAACCCCCAGGCACGAAATCCCCAGGCGTGAATACCCCAGGCATGAACCCTCTGGACGCCCCTGGGCATGACCCTCCAGGGTGGGAACCCCCTGTACTCCCCTGGGTGTGTATCCCCCAGGCATGAACCCCCCAACACTGCAGACCTCCCCCATCATGACCCCCCAGCAGGAATCCTGACCCCTAGGCAGAGCCTGAAGGTTCCAGGCTTTGTCCCAGGGCAGATTTTGGGGTCCCAGGCTTCCCCCTGGGCATTGGGCATTGCCCCCATAGACTCCATGTGTCCCCATGTGTGGCAATAAAGAGACACGAATGTGAAGGAATTGTCCTTTATTTGGGAAGTTCACAGTCAGTTTGGGGTGCAAGGACAGTGCTACAACCCCTCCACGAGCAGAGCTGAGGCCGGGCAGCGGCGGGCGCTGGGGGGGCTGCAGGGCAGGGAGGGACCCCCGACGGGCTTGGACCCACAGGAAGACAGCCTGGACAGGGGGTCTCCAGCGCTCCCCTCCTCCATCCCTCCCGCCGCAGGTTTCTTTGGCTTCCTTTGGACATTGCACGCTCCAGGGATGTGCGGAGGAGGGCAGCGGGTGCCTCCAGGAGGGCTGAGCCACTGGCAACCCCCCAGGAATCAGGGAATGTCGCTGCGTGTGCCCCTGGGCACATCCACATCGCTTCCCTCCCCACAGCTTCCTTCCATGTGCCTCCCCCTGCCCGTCCCATCCGGGTGGCAGAACCACAACACCCGGGGTGGGCACAGCCAGGATGTACCGGTGTGAGGCACCTCCCGCTGCCCCCGACACGCTCGGGGCTGGGGGCTGAGCCCCTGATCGCCGGGAGGCTGCCCGGGGGTCCCTGCTCTGCCAGAGCCTCCCTCCCCACAGCTGCACCCGCCCGTGCCAGGAGGGACATGGGGAACATCGGGAGAGAGATCCGGCACCTCCGGCAGAGAAAGCATCCGTGTTCCTGGAGCTGCGAGTCCGCGGGAAGGGGTGGCAGAGCCTCGGGGGAGCCCCTGGGCAGCGAGAGGCAGGACCCGGCGCTGGTCCTGTGCCAAGGGGCCACCCCGGTGCCACCCTCAGTTCCTGGCCGCGATGACCACGGACAAGGCCACGCCGCCGAGCGCGATGGCTGTCGCGCCGAAGAGCCACTTCCAGGGGATGGACTGTGGAGCAGAGCGCGGGGACGTGAGGGGCCGTGCCCGTGGCAGAGGACCCGTGCCACCCTGCCCGCCCTGCCTCCCGGACAGGGCATCCCAAAAACGCAGTGCCGTGTCGGCTCTGCCCAGCACGTGGCCGGCGCGTCCGCGGGGACAGCGTGTGCCGCCGGCTGCCCAGCTGACAGCGCTTCCCAAGGGGCAGCTGGGAGCAAAGTCTGGACCCTCCAGCTGGCATGGCCAGGATCCGGTGGACGCAGCCAGGAGCACAGGCTGTTATCAGTGTTTTCCGGGCACGGTTCCTGGAGCACGGCCCCCTGCTCCCAGCGGGATCGCTGTCCTGACACAGCCCTTCCACATCCTGCTTGGGAGCAGGGCTGCGTCCCTCCTGAGAGTCCTGGGGGACACTGACACATCCCCTGTGGATCCCCAGCGCAGGGGTGGCCCCACCCGCTCTGCCACCCCCGGGAGCTCGGCCCCAGCCCTTACCCAGGGCAGTTTGTCTTTGCACTTCCTGGGGGTGCTGGCGGCGCTGGGATTCCCGAGCATCTTCCTGTACATCTCCGTCTCCACGTTCCTCTGGTCCGCGTGCTTCTTCACCAGCTTGGAGAGCTCAGCGTGGATGGTCTGGGGGGGACAGCGTGGTGTTACCAGCCCTGCACCACCCCTGCCTGCCAGGGAGGGGACGTCTCACCGACAGCACGCTCCACCACCCTTGGGATGTGCTGGAATGCTGTGGAAGAGCTTAGAAGCAGCTGAGGGGGTGATCAGGCCTCATCCTGCCCCGCTTCCCAACGCCATGGGGCTGCACCAGGCTGGCGTGGGGGCACCCTGTGGGTCCACTGCCCCTCTGTCCTTTCGGGCTGCTCAAGCCACTCCCTGCCTGGCAGCAGAGAGCAGAGCCCAGGGCTGATGCCAGACATCAGCAAAAGGATTTTATCCTTTAATCGAGACAGGAAAGTGTCTGCCTTGAGGACAGACATGCCCCAGCTCTCCCACTCTTTGTCTGGCTGGGAAAGCGGGCTTAAAACTCAGCCTGGTGTGAAGTGGGATTGCAGCAAGACCCACAGCGTGTCCACACCTGCCCTGCTGGGGCAGCAAAAGGCTCCGAGTCCTGCATGGCGCTCACAGGATCCCCAAAAGCGGCAGGAAGCACTAGGGAGCCAAGCAGCGCAGGGTGGCAGAAGGACGTTGTGGTGGCCCCGGTGGCACGGCCACGCTGTGCCCTCTGCTGGGGGACACATCCCAGAAACACCGGCTCTGCCAGCCCGTGCCATGCCGGGAAAAGCTGCCTCCAACGTGAAAATCTGGATGTCTGGAGGACGGAACGCTCCTGCTCGGAGCTCACCGGGGCTGGCACATCAGCGCAGGACAGCCACCAGCATCCCACGCTGCTCCCAGAACACTTCCCAGGGGTCGGGAGAAGGGATGGCTGGGACAGCCTCGCGGGAGGCAGGTGGAGCCCAGCATTTCTGGAGTGTTTTCAGCACCGGTAGCCGTGGCCCCTGAGTCACCCACGCCGCGACTGGAGCGGCACCGCCACTTCCCCGGCAGCAGCCGGGGAGGGCAGTAATTTGCTGTACTTGTGGTTTCACTGGACACGTCACTGCTGGGCATTTGGACTTTCCAGCCCTCTCCAATTAAAAGCTCCATCGGAACTGGGGAGCAGCCGCCTTGCCCAGGGACGTGCCAGGGAAATGGCTCCTGGTGCTGCTCCCTCTCCACTCTGACCTTGCTGGGAAGGGAGGGGTTTGGGGTCCTGCTCACCCCTCCAAGGGTGCTCAGACCACACCTGAGGGTGCTGCGGGGCCACCAAGCACCTGCTTGTGCCACATCCCACCCGTGACCTTCAGGGACTGGATCATGACACAAATCCTGATGGTCTGGTGAAATTCCCAGGAAAGAAATGGATACACAACAGGTCCAGACATGGATTAAAGCCCATCTGGAGAGCCAAGACCCCCAGCTCGACCCTGTGCAGGCAACACCTCTCTGTCTCCTCTCAGGCTTGCTCCTGCTGGGGTCATTTCCTGGCACTGGTTTTTGATTTCTCCCGAGGCTCCAGTCCTGCAGCTGATCATTAACTGACAGGAAATTCCTGACCCAGAGCTCGCCCTGCCCGGGCGCTGGACCGAGGTCTGGCTGCTCCCACCACCCAGTGATTCACTCTCGGGGCTGCTCAGCGAGTTTGTGGGGACTCAGCTCTGCTCCACTTCCCTCAACCGCAGCACGAACTGCCCGAGCCACCTGGGGAACCTGGAGCAGCCAGGACCATCCCCACGGGATGGCTGGAGCACAGATGGGCTGGCAGGGAGTCCTGTCCCTGCCAGGACCAAAGGTCAACGAGGGAACCTCGCAACGTGGAGATAAGGGACCCACCAGCCCAGCCACACTTCACGTGGTGGATCATTCCCCAGGCTCTGGGGGCTATTCCCAGCCTCCCTTCACAGAGCTGGGGACAGCTCCAGGGGGTCACAGCCTTCCAGGAGGGACACTGAGGTTTGCAGGGACACGGACAAGAGAGGAGCACCCCAGAGACCTCCAGTTCAGAAGAATCACAGGCAGCACACACCTCCAGCCTACCTTGTTTGAAGGCTCCAGCTTCAACGCTGCCTTCAAAATGGGAATGGCCTCTCTGTATTCTCCCTGCTGAGCCAGCACCTGGAGAGTGACACAGGGGTGGAGCAGGATGCTGAGGCCTGTCCCTTGGCCCTCTGCCACGTGGCAGAGAAGGGACCCCTCCTCACCTTTCCCTTTCGGAAGAGAGCCTTGATGTTGCCCGGCTGGTGCTCCAGCACGAGGTTACAGGACTTGAGAGCTGCCTTGAAATGGTCCAACTTCAGCTGCGAGGCCGCCAGGTTGTTGAGACACTTCACCTTCACGTCCAGCAGCTCGGCCTCCTCGTCTGGGCTGAAATCCACTGCACAGACCCCGGGGCCAGGTTACAGCGGGGCCGGGAGCCCAGGCGGGCCTCTCCGGGGGGGACAGGTACCTTTGGAGCTGGAGCCCACGATCCTGAGAGCGATGTCGTAGGAGTTGATGGCCAGCACGTAGTCTGCCTGCTGGTAGAAGAAGTTGCCGCGCTCCCGCTTGCGGTTGGCCAGCTGGATCTTCTCCTTCCCGCTGAGCAGCTCCAGGTCCGGCGCGTCCCGAGCCGCCAGCAGCTCCACCTCCAGCGTGAGGGACGCGTTGGGAGGGATGTCAGGGCTCCTGCACAAAGTCGTGGGACCACTGTCACCTCTCAAGATGTTGGGCTGTGTAGATTTAGCACCGTGGCTCAGAAATCCGAGCCGAGGAAGCTTCCCGGGGCAGGGAACGATGTGGATCTTTCCACCCCAGGCAGGACATGCTGCACACAGCAAGCGAGGAAGCAGAGGCTGGACGGCTGGGCTGTCACCAGGACCGCAGGGGAGCAGCTTCCCCAGCCCTGTGTGGGACCACCCTGCTCCACCTGACGTCCTGCCAGCTCACCTGCCCTGAGCTCCGTAGCAGTACTTGGCTTCTGACACGATCAAAGCCGTCTCCCCCATCTCCAGGAGCTGCACACACAAGTCCAGAGCCTGCAAGGGAACAACACGGAATCATGGAACGGACTGTAAACATGATCCAGTTCCAGCCTCCTGCCATGGGCAGGAACACCTTCCGCTAGACCAGGCTGCTCCAAGCCCCATCCAACCTGGCCAACATCATGGGGAGGGGGCACAAGCAAGGGCAGAGGAGCCACTTTGACCTAGAAACAGGATGTGACCAACCCCAACCCTCCCTGTGGCCCCTGAGGTGAGGTCCTGCTCCCCAGCACACAGATAAAGGCGGGTGAGCTTCGTCCCAGTGCTCACCTGCAGGACGTCGCAGTCCCCCAGCGTGAAGGTGAGGGCAGGGTCCTCCTCCACCACGGTGCCATCCTCCAGCGTGGCCTTCAGACGGATTGTCACATCCTGGCCCTTTTGGGGACGGCTGTCCGCACCCTGGCCCGGCACCAGCGTCTTCTTCTTGAGCGATCCATTCCCTGGGCACGGAGACACCGGAGGTGCGTCGGGACACGGTGGGGAGGGAAAAGCCCGACTCTCCCCACCCGGCCCTGCCTCCTGCCCGGCCTTCGTGGCACCGCGAGCCCCCGCGGAAGCCCGTGAGCCTCCAGAACCGAGCGCCCTCCCTCCCGGGGCTCTCACCCAAAACATCGAGCCACTCCTCGGGGTCCCCGGCCGCATCCCCCGCGCCCTGCTCCGGGGGCTGCGCGTCCTCCCGCGGCGGGGCCGGCGGCCGGCCCACGTCCTCCAGCGGGGGCAGCTCGCTCAGGTCATCCTCATCCTCCCCCTCCTCCTCTTCCAGGACCTCGAAATCCTCCGCCGTATCCAGCTGAGCCGCGTCGGCCGCCGCCGCCGCCTGTTCGGTGCCGGTGCCCGCCCGGCCCGGGGAGACGCTCCCCGGTTCCTCCCCGCTGGACGCCATCGCGGCGGAGCAACCTGGAGTGGGGAGAGAGGACAAGGACCGGGCCTGCTCTTACCGGGAGAGACGCTCCTCCGGCCCGGGGAGCGCCGGGACCCTCCGGGGGCGGGGGATGCGCAACGGGACAGCGGAGACTCCGGAGCGCCGGGGAGGGATCGGGCCCGGCGGGGGTCCGGGCCCGATGGGATGGGGGGGGGTCTGTCCCGGTGGGATCGGGGGGTCGCGGCCCCGGCCCGGTACCGTGGGGGCGGCCCCGCGCCCCCCGC